>OV651816.1:31190601-31456792 GCA_927349885.1 Psylliodes chrysocephalus
AGTAAGTTTTAAATATAGTGGCGCTCAACATTCTTTTTCAAAGTAATACGAGTTGTTTAATAACCTGACCCACTCCCCAATATCATAAGAGCTTAAAACACTATAAAAATAGATAAAATAACAAGATCACGTTTCAGACTTACAGAGAAAACGCCTAGTCCTCTATCACATATCCGGACCTTATTTGACGGGGACTATACCACTACTTTACAATATCAGCCTTATTTGTTATCCCAAGCAATTTAAATACATTCGTAATTGCTCATTCTCACATCTTCTCTTGCAGATTCCGTACCCATTTTTCTTATTTTTAGTTGTGTTAACACAAATTAAATTTCTGCTAATATGGCATCCATCAAATCCTATAGGGAACCATGCAAATAAATTAACATGGTCTTTCGTAGGATTTGAAACCCGTGTCTTGCTTACCGCAAAATTGTCTTGCAAATGAATGCAGCGCCGTAGATATTTCAGCTACCGTAGTCTATCCATTTTAAAAATGGTAAAATTAGCAAATTTTTTTAGTTTTTTGTTTAAAATTAAAAATTTTGGCCAATATGTGTTCTTATAGAGAAATAATACGTCACTGAACAAGGGGGGTTATTTATCTTCCTCTTGGTGCCCTTTTCCCTTCGAAGCCTTTTCCTCACTTCCTCTACAGATGTTGCGAACACAACAATCGCCTACACGCTCCCTCTAGTAGTCATTGCTCCAAGTTTCATACTGGGACTAATCATTATAAGGCTGTGCCATTTTTTTTTTATTTGACAGGTTTGTATAGCCATCCGCTAATGGGGAATTCAGTAAAAAATAGATACATATAATTTAAATACATTCGTAATTGCTCATTCTCACCTCTTCTCTTGCAGATTCCGTACCCATTTTTCTTATTTTTAGTTGTGTCAACACAAATTAAATTTCTGCTAATATGGTATCCATCAAATCCTACAGAGAACCATGCAAATAACTTAACATAGTCTTTCTTAGGATTTGAAACCCGTATCATGTTAACTACAAAATTGTCTTGCAAATGAATGTAGTGCCGTAGATACTTCGGCTACCGTAGTCCATCCATTTTAAAAATGGTAAAATTGGCAAATTTTTTAGCTTTTTTTTTTTTAATAAAAATTTTGGCCAATATGTGTTCTTATAGCGAAATAATACGCCACTGAACAAGAGGGGTTACTTACCTTCCTCCTGGTGCCCTTTTCCCTTCGAAGCCTTTTCCTGACTTCCTCTACAGATGTTGCGAACACAACAATCGCCTACACGCTCCCTCTAGTAGTTATTGCTCGGAGTTTCATACTGGGACTAAACATCGTAGAGCTGTGTAATTTTTGATTGATTTGACAGGTTTGTATAGCGATCCACTGGTGGGGAGTTCAGTGAAAAATAGATACATATATACATATACTTGGCATAATTTTAAGCCAATATTTAAAATCTACTCCAGCGATTTAAATGTATGATGCAACACCAAGACTACCAGAAATTTTATTGAATGGTACCAAAGTTGCATTAAACAATGAAAAATTTTGAATATTTTCCTCAAATAAATTCAAAAACCGAATTCAACACATCCATTGTTACTGTCAGTAACAACCCCTAGAACATTCGCATCCTTCGTCGCCAAATTTATATTCATATATCTGATAAAATTTCAATATGGTCCAGCACGGCAGGCGCAGACCGTGTGGAGCCCCGCGTGAGGGCCCTCTCCTGCTGTCCCACTCTCCACCTTCATCCCCCGACTCACGGAGAAGCTGACAAGACAACAATAGGTCTCTTCATCCGTTATTTCGGGCAGTATAAAGCTACTAAAGTGATATTGGAAATAGAATACTTCGCTCCGGTACACTCTTTCATGCAGTCAAATGTAAATAAGGGACGCAACTGATGCAAAGGTTGTTGGATTAAAACACGGAATTAGTTTTGGAGGCGCTTTATTAGGAGTATTAGTAGAGTCAATCGGTTTTTGGAGGAAGATACATTTTTATGCACGTCTAGGAAACTAAAGCAATAAAGTTTTTGTTAAAATAATTTGGGTATAATAACATTAACATTTTCCGTTTTGTCTACTAAAGAACCTACGCAATTTTAATATGTTTTTTTAAAACCGACCAGAAAATATACACTTTCTGGACAATTTTTCGTCCAGAAAGTAAAGTTTTGGCGGTCTAGACCAGAAAGTAGACTCTAGGGACCGGTAAAAATAGTCTTTACCGGTCCCTCTTTTTTAATTTTTCCAATCGCTGTTTGATAATACAGGCCTTGCAATTTATTGTCAAGTGACAGTTAGTTGATTTTTAGTTTATTGTTTATGTCAAACCTGATTTGTGAGTTTTCAAATTAACAAATAAAATGGATTCAGATGCTGAAAATGAAATTTCACAACATATTTTAGAAACAGGGAAGAAAGCTATTTCCGATTTATTACCAATAAAATCAAAAACCCGCTATGAAAAGACATGCGATTCATTTAAAAGAAGTGCTTTTTGCATATTTTGCCGAAAAATCACAAAAACTGGCTCCTTCATCATTATGGAGCCTGTATTCCATGCTGAAATCTACGATGACTGTAAAAGATAATGTAAATATCAACAATTTTTTCAAATTAATAGCGTTTATTAAAAAGAAATCGGTTGGTCATATAGCAAAGAAATCTAAGATTATGTCAAAAAAACAAATCGAAACATTTCTAAACAATGCTCCCGATATTGAATATCTTATGCTTAAGGTAAGTTAAAATCAAAGAAACGAAGTAAAAACTGATTACAATAAATTTTTAATTCTATTCTAGGTGCTTTTAATTATGGGTTCCGCAGGTGCATGTTGCCGCGAAGAACTCGTTAATATGACACTTAATGATATCGAGGATAAGGAAACAATGTTGATAGTTAAAATCCCCATAACCAAAACGAATACCACCAGAACGTTTATTGTAAATTCCCAAAGAGATTTGCAACTTTATAGGAATTATTTGCAATTGAGGCCACCGCATACCAACCATAAACGACTATTTATTTTTTTTTTAAATGGAAAGTGTTCAACATAAGCAGTAGGTTTGCATTCTGTGGGAAAAGCCCCTAGCAAAATCGCCTCCTATCTTAAATTAGAAAATCCAAGCGAATTCACAGGTCACTGCTTTCGTCGAAGCTCAGCGACTCTGCTAGTAGATGGAGGGGGTGATCTTATAAATTTAAAACGGCACGGAGGATGGAAATCCTAAACCGTAGCAGAAGGTTACCTTGAAAATTCAATGAAGAACAAAATTGATATAGCAAACAAAATCCATGCAGGATGTTCCAAAAACAATATGCAGCAAACTAATTTTGTTAGTACCGCTACAAAAAACCATTCCCAGTATTTCAGACACATCTTCCCTTCAGATATTTAACGTTTACAATTGTACATTTAACATAAATATTTAAAAATAATGTATTTCGCCAATTTAGACATCTAGTTTCTGTTTATGTTTATGTAGTATTTGTTATTATTACTTAATTAAAACTATAAACTAAAATAAATAAAATTAGTTTACATTAAAAAGTCGGTCTTAAAAGTAATATTGTACGTCACACGACCGGAAATTAGTGTTTTACAGGTCTCACCAAGCTTCCAGGACTCGCCTACGGCTCGTCCTGGAATCTGCTTGTCTCAACCTGTAAAACGCTACTTTCCGGTCTTGTAACGTAAATTACTATTATGTATATCTATACAACGGGTGGCTTCATTATTAATGATTCAATGAAAAAATTGTTCTAACAGTAAAAAACCGTTGTACCATCACAATATTGCGACATATGTTAGAGAAGTTCAAATAAGTAAATGACCGATCAGTGCATGATCCTTTAGAGCATTTCAACTAATGTCGGACGAATCATGAAATGGTTTTTGCATGGACATTTTGGTACATGATTAAAAGCAGGAATCGCTTGGGCTACCATGCGCATTTGAGACTTCTATATACATGTATTGCTGACAGATTATTGGGGAACTTATTAGGCTATGGTGATCCCGTCGCATCGCGGACTGGACTAGTCTCGACAGCGCGCAGTCATATTTTTATAACGCATGCATTTTGAGTTGGTGTTTTTAAGCTTGCTCACATATCTTTCTATTTTTTCCCAAGGATCTCGAGAGACCCGAATGCGACCGAGACTAGCACAGACCGCGATGCGAAGGGACCGCGATTGACTAATTAATATTTTACTTGTTCTAATAAAAACATCATCGGCAGAAATTGTGGTAGAAAATATATATTTTAATATATTTACGAACAATTATAATTGTGTTTTATTTATTCACTCTTTAATAATTTTGTAATATTGTTTTTTGTTGTTAATTTAATAATGCTCCTTTGCATCTCTGTTGAGGTCTAGTTATTGTTGATCTAAGAGATGAATGATGTACTGATGTCAAGTGTTAATTTTAGATCTCAAAAGTAGGAGTTGATTATGGATGGACCATGTAAAAAGGATAAAAACGCAGCTGATTTCTCTGTTATAAGCTTTAAAATATTTTGTAAACAAAGAAAAGGAACGAATGAAAGTATTTTCAACTTTTTAAGTTAATAAACCTATTGAAAACAATCCTGTGCGTATATATAATAAAAGGTTTAAGACAACACTTATGCATATAGGTAATTAAGGTTTACAGATAATTATGAAAAATTACTGTTTATCTTAAAAAACATTTTATTGCAATAAGGAGATCCCTTTATGTGAGATTGTTTAGAATTGGTAACAAAAGCATTTTTCTCTGGAATGTGATTATTATTTATCTAAAATATATCAGTTATAATATAATACCTACTCTTCTGTAAACATCAAAATGTCAAATTATTGAACACTTATTTTTTCAATATGCATTTGAACAATATTTACAATTTTGTAGAAAGAATACAAACTATTTTCCTTATTTAATTATCGTTATCTCCTATACTATAAGAATGATGAAAAATAGTAATGTCCTCACTTTGTTTTGATGAAATATGGTTTTTTATTATTATTATAGGAACATGATAGTATTTCGTGATTGCAATAGGTTTGTTCCAACAGCTCCCATTTGATGTGTCTCTGACTCATGCATGAATAAATTCGTTAACTAATCACTGCGCATGTTTATTTTTATTAAAAAATAAGTACGTATTTTACATAAAAAAACCGTACACAAGATAAAAACAAAAATTATTTATTTCAATTAAAATAAATAGAAACCCAAGCCACTCCAAGCTAACTTAAAATCTCAACAATTACAAACAAATAGCACGAACGTTCAAATGCGCATGTGCTGATAAATTGTACAAGCGATGAAGCTCTGACCGTTTTGACAATCCGCCCAGCGTTGCCAGAGCTGGTACAATTGTACAGATCTGGTACATTTTGAGACCGTTTGTACAAAAGTACATTTTTAATATTTCTGGTACATTTTCTACAATTTTAAATATTAACCTGACGACACACATTTTTCAAAATAAAAATCGATGCACTTACCATTTACCATAAATATCGATAAATTTCAAAATATGGATAAGTTTCCCTATTGGTGCGTTTGATTTAATCATCGGAGGTCTCCGAGCGCTGCAAACGTGTTTGAATTGGCACTCCGAGAGATCCCTAAAGTGTTTGTTTTGCTTTGGAGCGAGAACATAGAGCGAGCTCGATGTACTCAGAGCAGAAGGATCGAGAAGAGGGAGAAATTTGTCTTTGTCTCTACCTATCTTTTTTTAATTTACCTACAAACAAATTTGAATCTCAAAATTAAAGAACAGACAAGAAGTCAACAAATTACTTAGCAGCTTTTGTCTTATATCTAAAATTATTCGTCATAAAAAATGTGTGTTTGGAAAATACATTTTCTATGTCCAAATCTAATCACCAGTAATCAGTCATGGAGTATGAAAGCGAAGCGGTCATCTGTGGTATATGCTGTATTTCAGGGCCATTACCCCTTATTATTAAAAGTTTTTAATTTTCTTTACTTTTTGCTAACTATTTTGACGCACAAACCAGAAACAAGAATCACAAAAAAAGCGAGGTTATGTTTTTTACTGTTTTATTTGATTTGATTCAATGCTCTATTGTGACGTCATCAATTCTCGGTCTCCTCGACGCTCGCTCGATCGAGTTTCAAATCAAACGCCCCTTATATGTCAGTTAGGTGATCACTAATTTGGTCCCGCATTGCCTGCCCTCTACCAATTAACAGATGAATTTCAGACTGTGCACTGTGCATCATTGAGCCTGTAACAGATGGTGTAATAACATAACTTTTACATGAATTGTATTTTTATTTCGGGGAATTACTGATTATGATGTTTGTTGATAAACATTGTGATAGCTAGAAGAGTGCCAGTGTTATTTAATTTTAAACGTTTTTAAATCAGTAGCAAAAGAAAAATAAGTATTTTACTGTAAAAAATGGATAGGTTCGTATTATTATTTGTTAGGGTTGTTAGGTCTACAGTAAATTTTATATATAATACGTGTTCCATTATTAAATAATTAAAACTATTGTAATTAACAGGTTTGTAATAAGAAAGGCAAAAGGCAGAGCTGGGGCTTAGTATTTCTCAGCATTCTACTTCATCAGGTATATCTAGACCGTCTGATAAAATAATAAATTCCGACACAATTACTTTAGAGAAAAAAAATATATATAAATTTAGACAAGCATGACTTACAAAGTTTTCATGGGTAAAACTACTTCATAATGGAGAAAAAATTTGCTCTTTATGTAATCACAAAGTTGGGGTAAGGCAGCTCATTTAACAAGGCATGAAAAGAACCAGTTTCACAAAAAAAAAATACCAAGAAGGTTACAAATGCAGGAAACATTGAAAAATTGATTCAATAAGAATCTTCAGAAAAAAAGATTGACGGATACAGCTAAAGAAGACGAGTACAAATTAAGTATGGGCCTCATCGCAGAACATAATTGCCCAATGTTGCTAATGGATCATGTTCCTAATCTTCTAGTATCTAGAATTCCAGATTCTCAAGTGGTTAAAAATATAAATTGTGGGAGAACAAAGACTACCCAAATAAATAAAATGTTGAATGCTGAAAATGAACTTGTGCAAAAACTAAGAAGCAAAAAAATTTCAATTATAGTAGATGAAACAATAGATATCTCTACAAAAAAATGTTTGGCAATTTTGTGCCGTTTTGTAGATACGAACCAAAGTTCTATTAAAGACCAGTTATTTTCACTGATAGAGGTAGCCATTTTGAATTTACTAGACAAATTTGAAATTAATTACCATAACGTTATTGGTTTCGGTGCATATAACGCTTCTGTTATGATGGGACAGATAGGAGGCGTAAAAGCAAAACTTAAAGAAAAAGTTAATTCAAATATTTTTGTTGTTGGTTGTATATGTCACTCCTTACATCTGTATGCATCAGAAGCGACAAAATAAATACCTTCTACACTAGAGGAGTTTGTCCAAGATATATACAACTATATATCGAAAAGTCCAAAAATAATTTCAAGAATTTATTGATACGAAACCCCACAAATTATTAAGATTAATTCAAACAAGATGGCTTTCATTAGAGGTAATAAACAATTAGTTTACATACATATTTCGTTTCTGTACAATCGTTTAAAATCTGGTACAATTTTGCCCTGGGATCTGTACAATTCTTTGAAGACCTCTGGCAACACTGAATCCGCCGACTCATTCATATACGAATCATAAAATACGTTAGAACGTTTTACTGACAGTTTATCGAATTATCCGTGGCATACTTTGATTACTATACGGTGCAAAAGAGAGGTCCGACACGCTCAACATAGGGCGCGGCCATTTTGATGCCTTTACCACAGTTTATAGCTAAAGAATCAGTTCGCTCACTCTGCGTCGGCACTTTTGATCTCAATGTTCCAGTTTATACACTGCGCAACTCGGATAATACAATATATGACAACCGCTTATAATAAAACAAAAGTCTTCTGCGCATCCTGAATTTGTATCCCTGGAGTGGATGTTATTTTGGAACATTCAACTGGTCCGAGTGAGCTAACTGATTCTTTAGCAATAAACTGTGACTCGAAAAATAATATTCACTGACACCGACAGTAGCAAGCAAAATATTAAAAATATTGCGCCAAGATGTAGGCAACACGTAATAAGGCATCAAAATGGCGGAGTTTTCTATCTCCTTTTAAAAGGCACTCAGAAAGCTGCGCAGTGCGACCATTCTCCGTATAGTAAGATAAAATCAAAGTATGTGCTTCGTAGGAACCTTAGATGTAGGAACGAACTATTTTCATTGCGCATGCGTCTAAGGTCCTTCCTGATGATCAGATTCGCTGTTGGAACAAACCTCATAATTTGTATCTATCGTCTTTGACAGCTCTGATTTGTATTTGTATTTGTCAATCGAGTTTAGTCTTCATTACCATTTATTTTATTTTGTGTTTTCTTAAACGTAATAGTGCGTCTGTTGAATTTATCAAAAAAGTGTTCCAACATAACCGAGTTTCGAGTAAATTATTAGTTGTCGACATACTGTCAACAATAAGTCGTGGACTGATTTATGTATTATTCCAAGATCGTTGTTGAAACAAACCTTTTGTAAATATAAATGTCAATTAGTTGTATGTATATCGTAAAATCCTGAATTTGTATTTTAAATTTTAATTTCATGATTGTGTTTTTCATTAGATCTAGATGAACTAAGCAAAATGATTGTGGTTGTTAATGCGAAATTTGAGGACAATAATTATAATATGTAATATTATAATAAGTCGAAGCACGTATTGCATAAGTAACACATGCCACATGAATAAATTTAACAACCCAAATGTGGCGTTCTGTAATTTACCAAAGTATGATCTAGCCATGTAAGTAACACAAACAGTAGCCAACTTTTCTTAAAAGGTAGGTATTTATTTATTATTTATTGTTTTAGAACAAGAAAATGGCTTTAAAACGTTAGAGAGAAGATTTGATATAGGAAGAAAAATATTTCAATTCGCGTTATTATGTTTGAACAAAACATTTTTAAATAAGACACTGTTTGGCTATTCATTTGTAAAATGGAATAAAAATGTTAACGTTAGAAATAACGATCAAAAAGTACAAAATATTTGTCATGAATAGATTTACTATAAATAATCGATAATAGACTAATAAATAATTTAGCGTAATTACATTGTTTAAATTTATTTACTAGAACATGAGAGTACAATCGATACGTATACAACCTTTATTATCAGGTTTTAAATTTATCGCTGTGTTATTTGTTTGATATCGATAAAAGCGCCACATAGTGGGTCGGATGTTAACTGCGTTAAAACTAGTCGTTGCTAAGCATGGTATTCTTACGAGCGTTTCCTATTTTTATGGCCCTTATCTCTGATAAATTTAATATTGCTATATAAAAGATGATATAGAGAACTGGCATCCAGCAATATCGCTTTTAAATAATAATATGATAATATATTACCAATTTCCTATTAATCGCAGATATCGTGTAACATACACAACACTATCGTCTGAGGAGTAGGTCCAATGGGTTTTATCTCTGTAACTTTTTCGTTGGTAAATGAATAAGAAGACTAAAATCTAGTCTATTTGGCTGAACATTCAATCCGTTATGATAACTCTCAATTAATGTTACTCATTCTTCAGTGACTGTTGGAACTTGAAGGTATCTGTGTATTATACCAGATAACAGTTGCAGTTGATGTGAGTAGTTTGGATTGCAAGGGCGATATATTCGTGATATAGAGGTCACTTGCTTATTTTTAGAGTTGTATTCCATGTAACCATACAGGTGTTATAAGGGGTTTTATATTCCACCACCTTGTTCATAAGATATTGTTGGGATTAGCAGGCCATCAGCCAGCAAATTTTTCTGTAAATCAGGCTAAGTTGTAATCTCTTGTCATATATTGATTACAAGGTATTACACCTCTTCGTGCTGGGGTAGCTAGCAATTGTTCATCGTAAATGTAGGGACAAGTATCTCGCTTAAGGGTGAATGTCACATGAACAGATTTAAAGGTATTAGCTTTTTTGCGTCAGATCTTCATTCATTTATCCAGTTTGAGAATTGTGTTGTGAAATCCCAGAAGCTATTTTACATTTACTGGAAATATTTTTATAATATATTAAGATCTGATAAGCGAAAAACAAATTTTAAGTATAGGTGGGCTATGTTAAAAATGTCTATTAGTTAATTTTACCCTTGTGTTGTATGTTATAGAGGTATACTGGATAATTTGCTAATACATTTAATAAAAGGTAATCCTTTTGGATTCACAATTGCGGTACTTTAAATAATAGTGTTTAAAGAAACAAATTTTCAAAATTTTGATAATTTTATACCGATTCCCGGTCTATGACAGACCGCTGCGGTTTTCGTCATATGTTGGAGGAAGCGAAAATTCGCACGGAGACTTGTTTAATACTTAATTTGCTTTTTGTTCCCGAGGAAGTGTTAAAAAAGTTTGTTAAGAGGAAAGAAACTAGGGAAATTAACGAGAAAGTTTCCCTCGAGAAAATTGGGGTGCAGACCGAGAAAGGTGATGGAGAGTAGGATGTGAAGTTGACGGTTACTAAACGTCTGGAAATTGAAGGAATTTTGGAAGGTATATTATATACTGGTACTGAATATTTTGGAAATAATGAAATAATCTCAAACTTGCTGAGCACATAATAGGTATTTAATGTATTATTGAATCATAATATACTATACCGGGTGTTCAAATTAAAGTGTAACAGTTAAATACCGCCGAAAATATGCATTTTAGAAAAAAAAGTTTTAGACAAAAGTTTTATAGTTTTTTTGGGGGAAACATATTGCCTAAATTCATTTTTTTACAGCTGACAATAATATGGCTATATCGAGGTGGATTTTGTTTTTTTTAATGGAACCCCAGTTTTTTACATATTCTTGAAGTTTATAAAAAAAATAAGAAACTTTTGAGGGAAATATTTTTTTTATTGGACTTTTACTTTTTGAGTAACAGCTACTTAAAAATTTTGCTGCGCGAAAAAAAAGTTGGCCATATTATGGCTAGCTATAGAAAACGATTTTAGCCAAAACAATTTCCCCACAAAACAATAAAACTTTCGTCTAAAACATTTTTTTTTTATAAAAGGCGGTATATAGCTGTAACGCTTTAATTTGAACACCCGGTATAAAGGGAAATATTTTAACCCTATAAAGTATGCTTTTTGCGACCTTTATGACCGAGTTTTTTGAATTTGGCCCATTTTTTCCCTGCTCCATAACCTTTGAATCCCTTAGTATCATTTTTTGATACTTGGCATAGATAATCTATACCTATAGGACAATTTATCGAACATAAAAAAAAATTAAAAATCCAGGTAAGGATTAACAAAAATTATTAAAATTTGATTCACCTTAAAACAAGAGCCTATACATCAAATTTAAAAATTAAATTTTAAATTTGGTAAGAGCCGAAAAAACTGAATACATTCATCAGTTTTTTATTTTTGCACATGCCGTTAGATTACCAAAATTTTAACGTAAAATTGTACAATATGAGAATTTTAGTCTATGCAAAATGTAGTTGAAGAGGTTTTAATTAATTTTTCTTCATTAAAATTAACTTTACTTAACTTTTTCATAGAAATTCATGAAACAAACTTATTGATTATTTATTGTTTATTTATTGTTTCAGCCTTTACTTGATGAAAATCCATTTGATCTTGAAAGAGTAAAACCAAATTTGGTAGATTTTCACACTTTTATTTTAAAAATATAAAATTTTTTTAAAAAACACTAACATGACATATGTTTCGAAGTACAACTTCTTTTTCAAATGTGACTATTTTAAATTCGGTATCCAATATATATACGAAATATTTAACAAAACAAAGTACTATCTTATTGTTATCTGATTGATATTATAATTACCTAAGTACTTTGTTTTGTTAAATATTTCGTATATATATTGGATACCGAATTTAAAATAGTCACATTTCAAAAAGAAGTTGTACTTCGAAACATATGTCATGTTAGTGTTTTTTAAAAATTTTTATATTTTTAAAATAAAAGTGTGAAAATCTACCAAATTTGGTTTTAATCTTTCAAGATCAAACTTATTGAATTTGAAGTAATATTTAGAAGGCTAAACAAAACGAACCAAGTAAAATATTTGGGTCTGATCCTAAATAGCAAACTTGCTTGGAACCAACACTTACAAAAAGTGACCAACAAATGTAAAATGTCTCTCATAGTAGGGAGACGGGCATTTGGAAAAACATGGAGATTAAAACCAAAAATGGTCTACTGGCTATATTTGGCAATAACAAGAACCATGATAACTAATGGAGCGGTTGTTTGGTGGCCAAAAGTAAACCAGAAAACAGCCCTCAATACCCTCTCGGGAGTACACAGGCTGGCATGCCTTTGTATTACAGGAGCACTGAGAAGAACATCGACAGCCTCTATGAAAATCATTCTAAATCTCCCACCCCTTGATCTAGTCATAAACGGGGAGGCCAGAATGAGTGCATACATACTGAAAATCTCCAACAACTGGAACCCACTGGGACATATAAAACCAGAATATTACCAGAATAACACATGAAGTAAATGATTCTATATTAAATATGGGATCAGATCACATAACACCCCTCCTAACCTTTTACAGACTCTTCCAGGTCAACTGTAACTGGAACGAGGTAAATAAGGAAATATATAAATACTTGCTTAGCGGTCTCGTATGGTATATGGATGGATCTAAAACTAACAAACGAACAGGCTCTGGCGTACATGGAGTTAAACCCAAATGCGACATCATCGTTTCACATCAAATTGCAAACCGATCTTCTCGAAACATTTGTATTGGATTTTAACTTAGCAAGAATTATGTATTCTTTGCTGTCTCTTACGTATGGCAGTCGAATAAACTTTTTACTTTGGTAACCCCAAACGTGATAATCTAAAGGATTTAGGTCAGGTGACCTTGATGGCTAGTTATTAGGACTTCCTCCACGTATTAGGAAAATTGTCATTTAAAAAAATTATCACAATTCTTGTATAGTGGGGAGATGCACCGTCGTGTTAAAAATACATTCCGCCTACATTTTCACCCGCATCTTGTAAGAGCACAGGTAAAAGGATCTTCAAAAAGTCCAAATAAGTTTCACCATTTAATCTATCGTAAAATTGAAAATACTATCCCTTCTGATTTGGGATTCATGTGTAAAAAGTTATCTGTCTAATATTCATATCAAATTTTATCAGTCGTATAAAGAATAAAGGTACTTTACTCTTGAGTAAAACTCATATTTTTTTGTCAAACCTCGTATACCACTGAAAAAATTTCATTAACCCTTAACTACCATGGCCAAAAATAGTAACGTTTATACCATAGCAGAGTCAAAATTGGCCCTATTTTTTTAATAAAAACCCTTACTTTCTGGCCTTTCTTCATCTGAGTTATTTTCTGCACAACCATTTTTACACTTTTATGAAAAAATAGAACAATTTTTTTTATAAATATATATACAGGGTGAGTCGGCAGGAGCGCACTAAACTCTAGGAGTATATTATACACGTGAAAATAATGTAAAAAAACTCATATGTTCTTATCCGATTTTCATTTGTTTTCAAGTTATGGCGTAATTAAAAATGTTCATCTAGCTTTCCACTTCTGAATTATAACATATTCAAAGTATGCCATATGTTCAAGGCTCAAAGGCATTTGATAATTCTGACGTTTTGATGAACTGTCAGTGTACAGTGAACAGTAACTGAACGTTTAATTTCAAATTTATGTGATTGTTTAAAAGTCAATGGCGGTATTTTTGAACATTTATTGAAGGAAAGCTATGATTAAGAGATGTTTATGTGTAAATTTGTTAATATGCTATAACTTGAAAACAAATGAAAATTGGATAAGAACATATGAGTTTTTTTACATTATTTTCACGTGTATAATATACTCCTAGAGTTTGGTGCGCTCCTATCGACCGACCCTGTATATATATAATATATAATATATAAAAATTCAAATATGTAAAAAAGCTAACATGAAGGAAAAACCAATTTTTTTATACGGAATGGTGAAGTTTAGGCTTCATGGCTGCTACCTAGAATAAAAAAAATTCATTTAAAACTTGTATCGAAAAAATAACAAACAAGTTTTAGGCCTTACTTTTTAATGCAATTTTCGCACAAAACCTTCTTGCGGGAATGATTTTTGCAAATAAACCCTTGGTATTTATCGCACTTTGAGCTTTCCCTCGTTTGATTTTTTTAGTAAGGACATATTTTACATCTTCCTCTTTTTTTGCCTTGTGGTAGCTCTGGATCATGTGGCGGTACTGGTTCCTGAAGTCCAGAAATTTTAAAAATTACACTGCGAAGTTCTCTCGCTAAACATTGCTGCTGAACTCTGCTTTTCATATGTTTTTCTATAAGTTCTTGACCTGAAGTTGTTAAAAATAGTCTTCTTCCCATTATTTTTTTTTGAACCTCATTAAAAATTACATTAGCATTTACTCCAGCAGTGTCCAAAATGCGAAACCATATTGCTTGAGGCCATCTTCAAATTCTTCTGCCGGTTTTATATTATGCCTATTTTTTATCCAACGAGTCCACTCCTCCTTTTGTCTCATAAAAATTTACAATTTCTGGCTTTTCATTTACCATTTCATTTGAATGATGCATAGTTGATACTAGCAACACCACTAGGAACAGAAGATACCAGGCTCTCGCTTTCTGTAAAACCAAATATTGCAGACTTAGCTAGTCTGTCCTTGTGAGGTTGAAATTCAAAAGGGAACGCTCTTTTGTTTTCTTTAACGTATGTAATATTATGATTTTTTACTTCCCTTATTAGCTCAATGGACGAAAACCAGTTATCGGCAGTTATGTTCCTGTTAGTGGCTGCTATTGGTGGAATAAGTGCCAAAACATCTAGGGTAGGGATCGATAACTTTCTTGGATTTGTTTTGTGAGTATCCTTTCCAGAATATATAAAACCATTTAACAGATAATGTGTCTTAGCATCCACTAAACACTACATGTTTAGACCATATTTGTCTGGCTTACTTTTCAGATACATTCTAAATTTGCATCTTTCTCTAAATGTTATAAGCATTTCATCTATGCTCATATAATTCGCCGCAGCTATAATTGGACTGGCATTTAGTAATAAATTTATTAAAACAGTATATATAGCTGTCAGCTGTCTCCGTTCTGCTCGCGTAGCTGGATCGTCAAAGCAAAGGCTTGCACACAAAAAATAAAACTTGTTTAGTGACATAGTAGCTCTAAACATATCACGGCACGTACCATTAGTTGCAAATAAAGACCTTTAATCTTTATTATTTGATTTAAGTATACCATAGTGACATGATAAATTGTGTAATTTATACTTAGATCCCTTATAAGTAATTATTTTGTTGGTTTTTGCAAGTATTTCTTGTATTAAATCATTTGGCATTGTAGCTCGTGCTGCTCCTATAATACCAGGCAAATAACTTATAATAATAAGCTAATGGGTACGAGAAGAAGCGGGAGGAATTGTAGCCCACTTGAACATGTTTTTCCCAATATAGGCATGTCTAGGATCAGAAATATTATTTCCCTTACTTGAAGATTCACTGCTACTTTGGGAACTATCGTTTTGCATATCTTCTTTGGCGTCATCATTCCAATCTTCTTCGAAAGCTATTTCGTGATCACTGTGTTCACTAACTTGATCCGAAAACTCGCTGTCACTATCTAGTCCATTGTCTATAACATTTTTTACCTCCGTTTTAAGTTCATTCTGTGTCAGGCCGTTTATTATTACTACACCCGACCATTTTAAATAACTCACAGATCAACCTAAACACACTTATATCATAAGCGGGTCAAATTTGACCCTACGCGCATGTAACTCTGCAGTATTTCAAAATAGACTGAAGTAATTTTTGGGATTCGGTATATCACAGGCTGGTCGAAGATTATCCGAACGCGCGTGGATAGCCATCTATATTCTGGTAACAAAAATTGTCGTTAATAACGCGTAAGGTCAAATTTGACACCGCCTTGATACTTAAGGGTTAAGAATTATCCAATTGCAAAATGTCTGTCTTAGTAATGCATCCCTTTCGTGCAGCCTTTGCACTTCTTGAATATAAAAATGTTAAAATCAATATTTCTTTGATCGCCTTCAAACAGTAAACTGCGATATGTTCAAAGCGTGACTAATTCTTCGGGTACAAATCTGTGGATTAGCCTCTACCATATTGACAATATTATTATTCAAAAATCTTTTTTCTTGGTATTCATTGTTCTTAACTGTAGGAAATGTACTTAAGGCTATTCTACCGCTTTCCGTTCGGTCGAAGTTAAGAGGTACCTCATCCATTTCATAGAATATCTCTGTACGCAACCCTCTCTTTATTTATATGAAGACAATTGTACGTGTAATAATTCTATCTTTCGCCGTTCAGCCTAATGGGACGCCTACATTTTTCTCCACCTGAAACGCGGGCTGACCCAATTTGTCGGTATATTGTAACTATTGTGTTGATAGTAATTTCTTTGCAGAGAATATTTTTAGTCATCACGTCGACGACGGATTTGAAAGCTTCCTGTCTTCATCTAGTGGAATTATTTTTTAAATAAATGACTACATTTAAATTGATTTTATTAATATTCTTAGGTGAAATAGTAAAGGATTTTTATACATATAATTATTGATCGTATTTTTTTGTAAATAAACATTATTGTTGTTATAACTTATATTCGATAATATACACTTGGTATCTGCGCGAAAGCTTTGGATGGCTTTATTTATGATATATTAAAAGTAAGCAACTGATTTTTGGAAAGTGCTTTAATATTCAGTGGTACATACTATAAAATATTTCATTTTTAAAATCTCACAATTAATTTGTTGTTTAGACGAAAAATTTTTTGTACATATTATATAATCTCTGTTTTAATTTCATAAAAAAATATAATGTATTGGTTTTATCTTTTCTTCGTTCACTGAAAGTAAAAATAGGTCAGAATAAATTAAATACTTAAATTAAAAAAAAAAAACTTTAATTACTACGATGTTTTTTCCACAGATCATTACTGGCATGACTTCTATAGATACTTCAATTTTACAAATATCATCTATTTATTTTGGTAAAGTATCCAAAAATTGTAGTTTTTGTTTGTTCCAAAACATCGTCGTCATCATCATCATCGCATTGAAGTCCGTAGTCCATATCTTTAGGTGCGCCACTTTTGCGTTTTTTATTGAGGGCCCCTGGCGTTTGTACTACATATACGTTCGCTCATTTGAGTAACCAATCTTTATGTGTGAATCCCAGGAACACTCTTTGACAGCTTTGTATAAAGAGTGGGAATATATTCCCTCTTTTATTAAAAGAAATGGCTGCAGCTATACAACGAACATTATATCCTCCTTTTACTGCAAAATTATTTATCTTTTCTTCAAAAAATTTGGCTACGATTAAATTATATGTTTCTGCAGCATTATTAGTCATGTTTATTAATAAGCTGTGGCTGTTTTGAACCAGCCTATTACCAGCAGATACAATGTCATCCAACCGCGAAAACAGTCTTACTTTCGATTAGGAGTTCTTCGATCAGGAAATCTTTGATTTTTTCAGATAAAGTGTAAACCATAAACAATTACCATGTCGCAGTATTCTCGATTAAAATATTGATGCCGCATTTTTTTAATTCTTAGGACAACACAGTATAAACTAATGCAATTCGAAAAGATTGTACACTAATTGTCAAAAACCAAATAATGACATTATAAATGACACAAACAAACTTGTAACGGTTGGAACCGTTATTTCGACACAACCACCTTTCACCTCTTAAATGTCATTTGTCGTTTATGCCTTGTGTCAAAAGTTCGTATTTAATTTGATTTGAATATATCAAATAGATCACATTCATTTTAAATTATCTTGGTCATCCTATGTATTAGATGATTTTTAATATTCTTGTTGGCCGTCTTATTTTATATGGTAAGCTCTAATAATGATATATTGTTAAAAATATATATTTTGTACAAGGATTTCTTAATTAAATTGTCAAGTTCCGAACATAACCTAAAATCCTATCAACATGAATAATTTATATATATATATATACACATATTTTTTGGAATAAGATATTATGCTTTACTATGTTTAAATGTATTAAATAAGATTTTTCCTTTTCATGTTAATTTTAGTCTCTGTGAAATTGTTCATTTAATAGTTTTAAATTGTTCATTTGAAGCATTTTTTTTTAATCCTGTTCCAATTTCCTCTTTCCTGTTTTAACATTTTAAAACTTTCCTCTCAAGACGTTTATGAATTTTTATCAAGAAGTTTTATGGTTTTTATACCTAGAAGTTTGTTTTGGTTTTGGTAAAATCTGAAGACCGTGGTTTGATTCATCTCTAGAAGATCTACACAGTTTCGAGTTTAAGTTAGAATACCAAATATCACGAAATCATTCTCTTTACAGAATTACGAATAAGGATCCCGAATCCCTTTGAAGAAGTTGCGATAACCATTCCTTATATTACTTCCTTTTGACAAAAGATAAGTGCTATTGAATAAATCATCTTCAATTTGAATTTAGTAAAACTATGTGAATTAGAATTTGCTACTACCTTATCTGAAGCATGGTTTGATATAATTTGTTAGTGGTTAGTGATTTTATATATTTGTATCACTTATCTGAAGTCAAGTGTAGTAAGCTTTAAATATAGTGGTGCCTAACTTCTTTTTCAAAGTTATTCGAGTTATTTAATAACCTAACCCACGCCCAATCAATTGAGCTCAAACATATTATACAAGTAGATAGAATAACTAGACATCACGTTACAAACTAGATATCTCAATTTTATAGCATATATTTCAGCTTCAGTACCTTCTAGTGGATATATTTTGGTAATAGAATTACAATTTTATTAACAATAGATAGTTGTAATTAGTACTAAGTCATAACAGCAAAAATTATTTTTTATTGTTTCTAAGAATTTTGCAGTTCGTGTGGATTGAGCCTATTGAATAGTGATGCCTAATACGGAAATCTTCAATTTTTCATCAAAAAATGTAAAAATTTTGTAATTTTTATTGATATGGTACTTCAAATTCAATAAGTTTATTTCAGGAATTTCCATAAAAAGTTAAGTAAAATTAATTTTAATGAAGGAAACATAATTAAAACCCCTTCAACTACATTTTTCATAGACTAAAATTATCATAATGTACATTTTAACGTTAAAATTTTCGTAGTAAAACGGCATGTGGAAAAATAAAAAAATTGATAAATACATTCAGTGTTTTATGCTCTTTCTAAATGTAAAATTCAATTTTTAAAAATTTTATGTATAAGGTGTTGTTTTAGAGTTGGTCAAATTTTAATAATGTTTCTTAATCCGGACCTGGATTTTGACTTTGTTTAATCTTTCGATAAATTGTCCTATAAGTGTATAACAAAAAGTTATGGAGCACGGAAGAACTGGGCCAAATTCAAAAACACCATGTAACTCATACTGTATGGGTTTTTTGTGATCCCCTGGGTAACCTCTATATAGGGTTAAAATATTTCCCTTTCCCAATCAAACACCATGTATATTTAAAATAATTGAGATACCATTGCCTGAAGGTAGACAAATGTGTGTTCTTTCCGTTAAAATTGGTTAATAACTAAATTAAATATACTCGTATTCTTTTTCCATTACGCGAGGCAATCTTTAAGTCTTCTTATTTGATGAATAGTTCCAAAGCAACAACGAAGTATTCTAATAAACGATTAATACGTTTCGATGTAGGAATAAGAATTTCATTACATTACCAAGTCATCATCAACTAATTCCCTGCCTCTTTCACACATACGATATCACGATCACGAAGATATCTACGAAGTAACGTTGTAATTGTTCCTTGTGTGGGCCAGTGGGAGGCAATTCTCGGTTCATAATGACGGGGTGTCAAGAGGAAATGGAGATGTTAAAGCGAGACAATGCCTGTTCCGTTTTTGGGCCCTCCTTCCTCCTTGTGTATCGAGTTTGGTCGGAAGAAGAACGTCGAGGTGGTACATTGAGAAAATTTATTTAAATTAGTCCTAATATAGTGTACTCGTGATACGAATAATTTAATTTTACAGGCAATCAAATTTTAATAGAGAATTTTGTAACTTTATGTGATTGGGATACGCACTTTACTGTGAACTAATAAACTAAATGTTGTGACCATTTGACACTTGACGGTCAGTGTTCTGTCAAGTTTTGTTTATTGTTTATCATGTCATGTCAATAAATGTTATTTTAAAATTTAACAAGTATTTTGTTTAAAATATATTATTTAATAATAAGCTATGGCTTTAAATTTTTATCATATATATTAAAATATATTATTTGGATTATAAGTAGAATATCAGTGAACCTCAATTAAGCCCTGCTTCCTAAAGTAAAATGTAGGGTAATTTTTATAAAATGCAAGTGGAAATTCTTAACTTGTGAATGCAAGAAATGCATGGTTACAAAAGTTGAAAATAGAGGAGCCAGTATCAAAATATTTGAAAATTTGTTCCCATCCACAGCATTTTAACCCGTTAACGGACAACGACGTCTATAGACGTTATTGAAAATGTGCGCTAGGTGACACCTTAATGGGCCCGTTCACTTTCATTTTTGAATGTGAATTATTTATATATTTATAAAGATATTAAACTCTTTTGTCTGGTGGTACTTTTCCCGTTAAGATATTTTTGCTAGAAGTATGGGAATTCTCATAAAATTCTTTCAGTGACTCATTGCGTCAGAAAACCCCTAATTCCCTTCAGGTCTAGTATCGGTTAATAGTTAAAAGGGCGCGGTTGTCGGATGTATCATTGCACCACCATTTCTCTTCTGCATTTATTAAAGAAATTTACATGATAAAAATATACTCTTTTTTAAAAATAATGTGTTTATATTTTCAGATAAAGCTGGAAGCCTTACCTTTTTTAAATTTTAATAAAAACAATTAGTATTACTCAAGCTGAATATTACCAGATCGAAATTTTATTTGAGAAAATGTATCTGGTAAACGTGACAACGTTGTAAGTACTTCTAAATAGTGTTGTCTACCACTTCTAGAAATAAATGCAACGTTGCCACGTTTACGAGATAAATATTGCAAATCAAATTTCTACTTTTTGATTATGGTCTGGTTAATTTTCAGCCTGAGTAATAATAATTGTTTTAATTAAAAAGTAAAAAATAAGCTCCCAGCTTTAAATCTGAAAATATAAGTTCATGATTTTTAGAAAAATAATGGAATTTTACTATTTAAATTACATATATAAATGCAGAAATGCTATATTAGGGATACTTCCGACAACCTCGCCGTCTTTAAGCATAACCGATACGAGACGTGAACGGAATTAGGGATTTTCTGACGCAATGAGTCACTGAAAGAATTTTATGAGAATTCCCTTACTTCTAGCAAAAATATCTTAACGGCAAAAGTACCACCAGACAAATAAGTTTAATATCTTTATAAATATATAATTAATTCACATTCAAAAATGAAAGTGAACGGGCCCATTTAAGGACGTCTGTGGACGTCTTTTTAAATACCTCCATAGCTCGGCATCAACTTCTACAGACGTCGGATTTGAATAGTAAATCGGTAGAGTGTCATATCAAGCACACTAATTTGACTCTGTGCATTTGACGTGAGAGGTAGGGATAGTTAGAACATGGCGTCATAACGGTTTATGCTGGGAGCCTCTGCGGGCATTTAGTATTTCAGTCAGTAATCAGAATGCACCACATGCTATGGCGTTAGCGTAATAAAAACTAATGGTCAGACGATTTTTCTTGTATTTTTTCTAATTTTTTATCAATAACAATTCTTGTTTCGATGTGCTAAATATCTATAGAGGTGTGTACTACAAATAATGCTAATTTTTAAGTGCTTTAGTATTTATAAAAGCCTTTGTTTAGTAATGGATGAGCGCGAACTCTTATAGTGGTATGAAGAACTAGCCGATGAGTGCCTCCGAACATGATCCCTTTAGCGATAATGAAGAGTTTAACGGTGATGCTAAACTACGTACCTTCTGCGTCATCTAACGATGAAAGTGACGAAGGAGATAATTTATTGCTAAATGAAACCATCGAAGCAGAAGTGCCCGAAAATGATGAGGAATTAGTTCTAGACGAAAATCAAATACCAGAACAAGACATGAACGAGAATGACAATTGGGAAGAGGTAACATCAAATATCCCCAATTTTCCATTTGATGTAACTCAATCTGGTGTCAAAATTGATGATATAGAAAATATGTCGCCAATCAATGTTTTTGAGCAGATATGGGACCATAATGTTATGGATGTTATACTGTCAAGCACAAATAATTATGGAAAAAATCTGCACTACACAAATTGTACCAAAACTCGTCATAGTAGATTTTGTGAGTTCAAACCGATTTCAAAAAGAGAGCTTCAATTTTTTTTTGCTTTATGTCTTCTTCAAGCACACTTAAAAGTACCGGTGATCAGGCAATTATTCACACACTTTATACTCTCATCCCATTTTTTTACACTGTATGAATGGACGTCGATTTAAACAAATACTTAGATGCTTGGAGCTCTAATTCGAATGATAATGATCCAAATGATCGTCTTAGGAAAATGAGAAGTCTTTTGGATTTAATTGTAAAAAATTGTAACTCGGTATTTTCTCCCCCAGAAGCTTTATCCTTAGACAAGTCCATGTTACTATTTAGAGGCCGCCTTGTGTTTAGGCAATACATCAAAAATAAAAAATCGAAATACGGAATAAAATTCTACGAGCTATTATTATTTCATTTCATTATTATTTTCATTTAGAATTTTTCGAAGTTTCATTAGTTTTCAAATAAAAAATACATTTGCGTAATTCTAGTGTTTTATTTAAACCGACGTATATAGATGTCTACGTCACAAATAGTATAGAAAAATGTCTAGTATGTGATAGCGACGTCTATAGCCGTTATTGATTTTTTTTATATTATTCAGCTTTTTTAGAAGTCAAATAACATATATATTAGTTTTACTATAATATTGCAAAATTTTGTGAAGTTGCAATAGTGTCACACAAAGCATCTCCACCTGTTCACATGTGTCCGTCAACGTGTTAAAGATGCTTATTTTTCTAGAGGTAATATAGACTGAATGTATTTATTTTACCTTTTTTTGTGTTGAAGATGCCTCATCTCATGTGAAAATAAATATTGAAAAAAAAAAAAAAACTCGCTGTGCCTTCTGCCAGTTTTTAAGTAAGTATTTGACGATTCTGTTCGATAAACTTCAAAATCAAATATTGAGAGAACAGAAAAAGAAGATCCGAACTAAAGAAAGTTCAATCAGTGTTGTGATAGTGAGAATAAACAAGTCATAATAATTGAGAGTGATTTGTTTCAAGATAGCTTAGCTACTCTTTTTTGAGTACACCTCAAAAATTAAAACAATTTCAGACCTTTTATAATCTAACAGAGTTGTGTTCATTCACTGGCATTAACAACTTTAACAAACTGTACTAGAAAAACAGTGAAACCAGCTAAAGTACTTCGGAAGATGGCCTCTTGGGTATTGTAACTCAATAAAGAACGTTTATTATTATGTAAACATTGGCATATTTTGTTTACAGGAAAAATAAAAAAAAATATTTGATAATTATGTTTATTGCTTATAATATTAGCCTTTTTTGCCAACAGATTTAACTATCCCATTACAGAATAATATAAAACATATATAAAAATACATTATCAATGTACAGTCACTCATTACAAAATGTAACTGTACACAATGACTAGTAAACTTAAGAATAATAAAAATATTTATTAAAAAGGGTATTCTCTCTCAAGTACACAATTAATCATACATTTCCAGCTGTACATTTTTATTTAATGTATTAAAGAAGAGATCACATGAATTACTAATGTTATTAATATAATAATATAAATTTATTCACACAATATCACAAACAGTGCGGTAAAAAGGCGTGAATAAGAATACTTACGAAGTGTGACATACAATACTTGTTTGTAAGAATAAATAACCTGATTTAAATAATATATTATAAAAGTAAATAGACTAAAAACTAATACAAACTACAAATTAAAATTATGGCTAAGTAAATTTTATATCAAAACTAACAAACAAACAAAAAATAGTACCTACTTGTACATTGTGTTAATATATGATTTTAAAAATACAATTATTCTATATCTGTTTTAAAACATCTTGAAATTATGGAACATTGAAATAAATTGTAGACAGACAATAAGATTATCAAATAGTTTATGCAAACATAAAAGTAAAGCCATAAATCTTCTGCTTCCATACCAAGGAGACACATGTTTATTTTTAATAATCATAAACTGATTTTATATTTATTTAAAAATATAAAAGATTAACTTGTGAAGTGCCATTATTTACCCTTATAACATGCTTTCGATTCCATTTACAAAGAATCAGGAAGTCTGTATGGCGCTATGATAGTGAGTTCAGAATAGGGGTTACTCGGGCACCAGTTTTGATAACACAGTTTGCTCCGCGCCCCTGTATCTCACCAGAGAGTACTCAAGGTAAACTCAGTGGAGTAAAAAAAGTTCCAGGCGGTCACTGCTAAAGGTAGCCACTAAATTAGGATTAAAGCACTTATCTAATTTATACCTTGTACCCTACGGTACCTTGAAAGAAAATGGTCAAGAGCCGGTAATAAAAGAAACACAGGGATAAATAACAAAATATATGTTTCCAAAAAAATAAATAAATAAAACCTCGGCCGGGTATTGGCTTTCCCGCTATACAGAAAACAAATTCTTAACACAAGAACACCGGTCAGAAAGATCGGTTGGGTTATACAAGGAAATCAAACAATCAAACAATCAAACGGGAATTTATGATTCCCTGTATACAGAAAATATTTTTTTACATAAATTAAAATAATTTTCAAAAACAAATAAGTTGAAATAAGTAAACGGATCAAAATTTAGGAACAATTATGTCCCCCCTGTATACAAAAAATTATTTTTTACATAAATCAAAATAAATTTTAAAAAACAAATAAGTTGAATTTATCAAACGGTTCAAAATCCAGGAAGCAACTATGCTCCACCCTATATAAAGAAAATAATTTTTTGCATAAATTAAAATTAATTTTCAAAAACAAATAAGTTGAAATAAATAAACGGTTCAAAATTCAGAAAGCATTTATGCTCCTGAAATACGAAAAATAAATTTACTAGAAGGAAAATTAATTTTCAACAACAAAATTAGTAAAATAAAGCAGACCGTTTTAAAAAAGGAACCAACAAGTAAAATTAAACTGTACTGAAATTTACGACGCTCTCGGCATACAGAAAATAAACTTCTAAACAACCAAATCTAGTCAAATGTAGCAGGCAAATTATAAAGGTCTAAAATTAATGCGGAATGGTCAAAACGGAATTTTCGGAGCCTTTTACGTGTAAAAGATTTCTATTCGACTAATAAATCAATGATACACGTCGATATAATGATACTGAAGTTGAAAAAAAAAATAATAATAATATTGAAGTTTACGTCACTTAATCAAGTTTGTACGCGGTTAGTGAATTTTCGAGGTTTTCGACAGGCTTTCGTTAAAATATTACTCTCAACAGCTGGGAATACTATACGGGACGGTCGGTTGTAAAGCTTCCTGAGTCAGAGCCTATTCAGGTGATCCGCAAATAGCTTAACCAAGAGAGGTTTTCCAACGCTAGATCGCGATAATTTAATTCGTGTCAATTTAATATTAAAACAAAACTGAATATTATACCGGGCGGCGGTTGTAAAGCTTCCTGGGTCAGAACCTATTTAGGAGATCCGCAAATGGCTTAACCAAGAGAGATTTGACAACGCTAGATCGCGATAATTTAACTAACAATAATTGACGAAACAAAAATATAAATGCGCAGCTAGAGGGCTAGACAAGAACGACAATTTTGTATAGAAGAAAAGAACAAATTATATTAAAAGGCCTACCTTGGTTATTAATCGAAAATACTTGAAACTAAACGGTTCACTAACTTTGTAGCACTACTTTGGCGAAAAGCTCGCTCAGTTACTGACTAGGGAATCCAACATATGAGGGACCTTTAAAGTGTACTTCTACGGAAATTAATTAAAATATACATTTTTAAAATCACCGAGTACAACTATGCACGTCAAGGTTACAAATAATCAGCCGGTAAGGAAATTTTAAAACAACAATAAACAAGTCGGTAGCGCCACCATTTGTCAAGTAGCTCAGTATACTTGTAGGTAGAATATTCTTATTACAGATTCCCTCTATTTATAGTCCAGGGCATATAGATCAAAATCGACCGGAATAGGGGAAGTTTTTAGGAACAGCAGATATCGATATTCCATTTTCTGCATTGCGTTCAGGAAGGTCCCTGGAAACAAGTCTATATCGTCTGGTTTAGCCATTTTTTGTAAAATGCCTTCTGTGTCGGAATATATGCATTTTCCAATTGCATCATGAATTGCACCATTATAGGAACGACTGGAAACTTGGAAAAATCGTTCGGAAATCGTTACTCGGCAGTTTTCGGGGCTGCCGAACTCGATTCTGGAATTAGAATTACCCGGGGGTGCGGAGGGATGGCTCTGTGGGGGTGCGCAGGGGGTGAATTTCGGAAAAATGGCAGTTTGCATGAAAATCGCTTCAAACTCGTTACTCGGTGGTTTTCGGGGATGCCGAATTTAGTTCTGGCAATAAACTTCACCGGGGGTGCTCGGGGGTGGCTCTGTGGGATTTTCTAGGGGTAATTGGAGAGAAATTGCAGCGTCCATGAAAATCACTCCAAAATCGATACTCGGGGGGTTTTCAGGGATGCCCAATTAAATTCTGGTATTAGACTTCCTGCGGGCGCTCGGGGGTCCCTCTATGGGGTTGTCTAAAGGTGATTGGGGGCGGGGGATGGCAGCGTCCATAAAAATCGCTCTAAAATCATTACTCGGGAGTTTTCGGGGATGCCGAATTCAATTCTGACATTAGACAACACCGGGGGCGCACGGGGTGGCTCTGTGGGGTTTTCTAAGGGTGATTAGGAGGGACATTGCAGCGTCCATGAAAATCACTCCAAAATCGATACTCGGGGGTTTCGGGGATGCAGAATTCAATTCTGGCATTAGACTTCCCCGGGGGCGCTCGGGGGTCCCTCTGTGAGGTTTTCTGGGGGTGATTGTTGGGGAAATGGCAGCGTCCATGAAAATCGCTCTAAAATCGTTACTCGAAGGTTTTCGGGGATGCCGAATTCAATTCTGGTATTAAAATTACTCGGTTGTATGAATAATAAAAGTTTTGATTGAATAATAAATAAATAAATATTACACATATTATAAAAACAATTGGTTTGGAAGTCTTTTGTGCCTCGAAACTGGATTTGAAAAAGGCGTCAAAGCTATAAAGAGAGTAGAGTTTTCAGAGTTTCCAGTCGTTTCTATAATGGTGTAAGTAATGATGAAATTGGAAAATGCATTTTCCGGCCCAGAAGGCATTTTTCAAAGAATGGCTAAACCAGACGATATAGACTTGTTTCCTGGGAGCTTCCTGAATACAATGCAGAAAACTGTATCTCGATATCTGTTGTCCCTAAAAAGTTCCGTTATTTTTCCTTACTTCCCTGGACTATTTAATAGGCTAGAACATTTTCAGGTTTACAACGCACTTGCCTCAAAAATGCTCTTGCCCCACCTGACCCTATTAGAAAGTGCTTATTTTCAGGAGATTTGCCACTATTTGCTGCTGTTAAACATCCACAATTTACAGCCACTATCTTTAATAAATTTAGTTAAACGATTTGCGGATGCCCAGATATCAAAATAAGAGCGGTGCTTATAGTAGCTGGATTTAAATGAACTTGCAATATATCTACTATAATTAAATTCTCATAGCATTTTTAGGATTAAACTGTGACGGTCAATTCGATAGTTTTAAGCACTGCGTATAACCTCAGACCCGCATCAGTCGAACCTTTATAATCCAATCAAAATTTGGCAAATAATCGTCGATGATTGTGCACCCGATTAATATATTAATTAAACAAGTCGAGTGCTTGCAAAAGGATGATCCAAATATGGGATTCGTTAAAAATAATATTATCCATGGATAGTTTGATTAATGTGATTCGGAATGCAACCACATCAGTTTGATACCGACACCCTTTGATGATTTTCCAATATTCCTAATTGGATAAAGTTTGCTATTGCAAATTATGATGTGTTTATATATTATACAGGGTGATTCATAACTATTGGGACACAGGCTAAGGGCAGGTTATATGGATTAAAATATAGCGATAGGACCAAATATAGCTCACTAAAATATTGCTCTGGAAAAAGATACAGGGCGTTAAAGTTGATTTTTTTTAGTTTTCGTTTTTTCTGATGTATATTTATGAATTGTTATCAAAATCAGCACACAGGCATATCTTGGGACAAGGAATATTATTTTATGTATTGTTTCACATTTTGTTAAAAGTGAATTAATTTATTTTATTAATTGTTCAAAATGTCCTCTATTTTGTTCCATACATAATCTGGCTCTCTTTATCAAAATGCGAACCGATCTTCTTAAGACATTTGGATTGGTTTTAACCGTTCGCAAGAATTATGTATTCTTTGAAGAAGTTGCGGTCTGTTATGTATGGCAGTCGAATAAACTTTTGATTTTAGGTATCCCAAACGTGATAGTCTAGAGGATTTTGGTCAGGTGACCTTGATGGCCAGTAATTAGGACTTTTTTTACCCATCTACGTATTGGTAAAATTGTCATTTAAATTTTTTCACAATTTGCTTCTAGTAGAGAGGTGCACCGTGGTGTTGAAAATACATTCCACCTTCATTTACACCCGCATCTTGTAAGATATTAGCAAAATGATCTCCAAAAGTCTAAGTAAATTTCACCAGTTAATCTATCCAATTAGTTTATTGTCAATGACACGACACCAAATATTCACAGAAAACTTTTGTTGGGAATAACATTCAAAGGGATTTTCTTCTGTCCAGATATGGGATTTTTTTAAATTAAAAATACAATCTCTCGGGAATTGGGATTCATTTGTAAAAGGACATCTGTCCAATATTCTTTCATTAAAAATCATCCAATTGCAAAATGTCTGTCATAGTATGTAACGGTAGGAACCGTTTTCGTTATTTAGACCCAAACATTGTAACGGTTTGAACCGTTTTCGTTATTTTGACGCAAACATCTCTACTCTAATGTCATTTGTCGTTTATGCCTTGCGTCAAAAGTTGTTAATTCATTTCGATTTATATCTGGTCAACGAAGCATGTTGATTTAAATTTTAAATTATCTGGGTCATCCAATGTACTAAATAAAGTTTATCTTTTGTATAGGCCGTCTGATTTTATAAGCCTGGCTATATCTAGACGATTTAGAAGTTTAGTTCAAGCTGTATCGAAGAGGTTCATTTCTGGTGATTTCTATCAAGAAGTTTTTTTCAAGCTATATCAAGAGGTTTGGTTTGAGTTACATCTGAAGAAGCTTCTGGAGATTTAATTTTATGAAGATTTATACCAAGGAGTTTGGTGCTATCCGAAGAGTATCGTTCGAGTCCCTTTAAAGAAGGCCTATACAAATCACTCCTTATATACTACCTCTTGTTACAACAGATAAGTCTATTTTTAATAAATCATCTAAATTTGAATAAGTAAATCTCTGTGAATTAGAATTTGTTGCTACCTTATCTTAACTTTGTTTAATTATAATATCTTAATGGTTAGTGAGTTTCTATATTTTTATCACTAATCGATAGTCAAGTTTAGTAAGTTTTAAATATAGTGGTGCCCAACATTATTTTTCAAAGTAGTACGAGTTATTTAATAACCTGACCCACTCCCAAAATCATTAGAGCTTAAAAAAAATAGAAAAAATAACAATTATCATATTACAAGTAATGGAAAGGATAAAGGCTATGTTTCTTTAATCGCCTCCAAATAGTAAAATGTAGAATGTGGTATGTAGAGCGTAACTAATTTTTCGGGTTCTTATCTGTAGATTAGCCTCTACTATATTGACAATACTTCTATTCAAAAATCTATTTTCTTGGTGTTAATTGTTTTTAACTGTAAGGAATGTACCATGTTTACTTACGTAATTAAAAATACGAATAAAAGTTTTTTGATCAGGAGTTCTTCGATCAGCAAAAAATTTTAAATTGCCTTTATCCTTTTTTTGAGGTTCATGAAATGGACTATATTTGGCGGGTCATTCGTAAGTACTGATGAATATATGGCACTTACATAAAAATATTAGCAAATAGTAGATTGAGACACTAACCTCATGACTTGTGCAAAAATTTCGACACTCCTGGAAAAAGAGCGTTACATTTTTTCCACATTATACTTTTTTTACATGCAAGGAATATAGAAATACAACAAATAACTATAATGCTTAGCATTCTATATGATATTCTTTACAGTTAAACATACCCCTTTTAAGCGACAATTTTATTCAGATTTTTTTAAAAATCAATAGAGTTCGTCCCATTGTAGAGCTTGATTTTTCCTGAAAATATCAAGATGTTATTGTTTTTAGTGTTTGTTTTATGATTTTTTAAAGTTATAACGCCCCCTTAACCCCTTCATTTTTAATCAGATTTTGTTTCTTCAATTCTTCTACCATAGCTTGATTTTTCCTAAACATTTCAAGTTGATATTGTTTTGTTTTTCATTTATGATTTTTTTTTAATTTTAACCATCCTTAAGTCCCCTTTTTTAAACAGATTTTTTTTAATTTAATATAGGCTTTGTTCCGTTGCAGAACTTGATTTTTCATGAAAATTTTAAGTTGATAATGTTATCCGTTTTTGATTTTTGAAATTTTTAAATTGTATCCCCTCAATTTAATTATTTTTTTTTTAATTGAATAGGCTTCATTCCTTTGTTGAGCTTGATTTTTTCTAAAAATTTCAAGTTAGTATTTTTTTTCGTTTTCATTTTTTTATTTTTCTTTAAGTTTCAATCCCTTCTTAACCCCTCCATTATTTATTGTATTTTATGTATAAGGTTAATGTTAATGAAAGACGAGTATCATTCTAAAACTGTTTATTTATCTCTCTGTTTAAGACTTATATTCAAGGGAAAGGGCTACATCATATCCTGTACATACTTATATCTAATAGGTATGCAACACTATTTACAATACATCTAATAGGTATGCAACACTACATTATGTGACATTATTAATCAGATTTTTTCAAAATCAATAGACTCCTTGCAGATATTGATATGTCCTAAAAGTTGATATTGTTTTTCGTTTTTAATTAATATTTTTTTTTTTTAGTTTTTCTACCCTCAACCCCTACATTTTTTATTAGATTTTTTGAAAATCAATAGACTTCGTACCCTTATAGAGACGGACGGACGGACGGACGGACGGACGGACGGACGGACGGACGGACGGACGGACGGACGGACGGACGGACGGACGGACGGACGGACGGACGGACGGACGGACGGACGGACGGACGGACGGACGGACGGTCATACGGACGGACGAACATTTTAAGAAGTTGTTTAAAATTTGATGGGAAGGATTTTAATACAATTTTTTTTAAATGTGGATGGATAGAGTATAATAACAGGACAAGTGCATTACAGAGTGATTATTATCATAAGAAAAGTACGAAGAAAGTACAGAAAGTATATGGGAAGTATGGGAAGTATAAATTGTCGGGAAGTAGTATACAAAATTTCGTACAGCGATTTACCTCTTGGGTACAACTCGTTTTATCTTTTATAAAAAGGAAAAATAGAACTAACCGTTTATTTGTACGGGTTTGTACCGTTGTGATAAATACTCTTATTTTGTTGTGGATTTTATTTCTTGATTATATTTGTGTAAACATATGGAACCAGGTTTTCTAAAACTCGATTTTAATAATCTTCTACGTGTAGATTAGTTTATGATCGAATGGCGGCTTTTTTGTACAGTACAGGGAAACCAATTTATATAAGTAAAAAATTAAAATGTATCATGTTTCTACAATTTAATTTAAAAAAACCCCATTTAATATTGTCATACGACTCCTTTGATTTACTTGTTTTAATTATAATCTAGAAGGCCATCCGTTATCAAGTGTTGCTGACTGGCAAGGTTTAAAACTGTAGCGCTCTTAATTTACTTATTCGAGTGCTCAGAGTAGGCGTAATTTCTAGGGATTTTAAGTCTAAGATTATTCTAAGCGGGAGAGCTACGAAAATTTCAACATTGCTTCTGTGTAGACAGTGAGTCTGTTTATATTCTTATCAAGTGTTACCAATGTCCGGATAACTATCCGAATTAAAAATAATTTCGTGTATTATCAGATAAATTTCGGATATTTCAGTGTTTTACAAAATAGACTTATAAATTGTAATATTATGAATGTACGAAAGTATAAAATAATTTGAATAAAATAATGGCTAATAATGCAACGAGTTACGAAATATCCTATTTTATGTAACGAGTGAATCTTTGCAGGACAAGCAGAGCGAGATTCCACAAAATAAACAAGTTGCACAATACTGCATTTGATGTCGTGTTACATACAATATTTTTTCTTCCTTTGGCTAGATTATTTATAAAATTGTGTTTGATAAAAAATTACTATCATATTATATGCAACCAATATTACTTTCTTGTATTGTAAGTTACATATGAATAACTAAATTCATTTCATTAATTTACTCTCATTAATATTTCTCAACGACTTGTGGTAGGGTATTTATATTGCTTGTTAATGTTATTAGATTTTCAAGAGAGTGGGTTGTTTTGCGTGTATTATGTTTTGATTATTTTGTACAGATTTAGAATGAAAAATTAGGACCAAAACAACATTATTACTAGTTTTTAAGTACACTAACTAAATTCTATTTTTATATAGCCAACTTCCTTTATTTTTATATACATTTTCAATAAATTTATATTAATTTACTGATTAGGGTTGCAACTAAGGGGTTGAAGGAAAAAATACGTCCAATGTTAAATCAATTTACGTGTTTTAGCGTTTTTTCTTAGCAGTTACTGGTTGAACAGATACCAATTTTATTCCGGACTTTCGCGCAACTCTGTATAAATAAACACTCTGCTTTGGACCTAGGCCGGAGCAGCCGTTTGTGTATTACATTAAATTCTAATCGAAAAGTGAGGTTAAAGTAGTAAAAGTGCCAGTGAAAGTGACAGAGCCCCAGCGCTCCGGTAATAAATTGTTATCCGACGCGCAGCCGCGAGAATGTTGTAGTGTTCGTACGTCAACGCAGGTGAGGGCCCCAAACCTGCGCGTAGACATGCGAAAACAGTGAAATCGCCGCGCATTGACAAAAAGAATTGCAATCGGACACAGCTTGGCATGCGCAGTTACTTCCCGGTTTTCTACAGAGTATTTGCTTACTTTTGAACTATATTAGACAAAAACAAAATTGACACTTAATAATAACAAAATTGACACTTAATAACAAAATTGCTACTTTCGAACGATAAAACAGTTGACAATTTCTCGTGACACCTACCGTCCTTTCTCGGGGTTCCGCGGTACGCAACGAGAGGCCTAAACGAAATTATAAGGCTGATTCTTGCGCGTCAAGAATCAGCCTTTTTTTATATATAAAGTGCTTTCTACAAACTTTCCAAATATACGGTCGAAACACACAAACGGGAGAGACCATGTCGGACAATGAACTGGAAAACAATATGGACAACCTGTCCAAGTCCACTATATCAGCGGAATTAGAAATCGAAAAAACCGGAATGCTTACACGCAAAGGTTCAGTCATCAGATCACCTGAGCTAGTAAGACGGCACTCTCTGGCCTCAGAATCGCCAGAAAAATATGATGAATTGAACTACCCGGAATCGGCTGGCAGCAAAAGAAAAACAATGGAACTGAAAGTATCAGAAAAATCCAAAAAGAGAGACCTGAAAATTATCATAACTGATCAAAAACACGAGGAACCAACACCCGAAGAGACAGAAAAATCAAGACAGGAAGAAGAGAAAAAACAATTGGATGAGGAGAAAAAGAAACAGGAACTAGAAAATGAAAAAAAGAAACAAATTCTGGAAGAAGAGAGAAAGAAGAAAATCTTGGAAGAAGAGAAAAAGAAAATGGAGGAAGAGAGGAAGGAAATGGAAAAGAAAAAAAAAAAGGACGAGGAAGCAAAAAACGCAGCAAATAGTGCGGCAAACAGTGCGGGAAATAGTGCGGGAAACAGTGCGGGAGTGAGTGCTAATACACCCCAGGTGAGTGAAGAACTTGAAAAACACGACAAAGACGCAACACGAAAACAGACAAACACACAGACATTAATACAAGCCACGACGAATAACATGAAAGACATAAAACAACAAATCAAAGACGCTGTCACGAGAACGACACCCGAGGGCAGGGGAAAAATAGCCTTCTCAATGAAGAAACAAAAGACCGTTTTAATGGCGGTATACGACATCTAAAACAAGACAGACTACATACAGAAAAAACAAAAACGACTGACATAGACACAGACATAGACAACAAATTAAAAACTATACAAACAGAGATCATAAAGGCACTCAAAAGCAACCCACTAGCAGGTACCAAAACATCGACAACTACAGCAACAAATGCTACTTCCCTGACACCAACAACAAATATAATGTCAAATGACTTCCCGGCTCTAGGGCAAAGAACTTACGCCCAACTGGCAAAAAACCCGCAAATACAAACCCCGAGCCTACCAAAGACAAAAAGACATGGACGACACCGGAACCTTACAAAAAATTCGACACAGTAATAAAACTGAAAGAGGGGCAACAGGGAGACATACTTACAGAGCTAAAAAACTCATTAAAGCCAAAGACATCGAAGAAACACAAATAAGACACACACGGACAGCCATAGTACTAACATCACAATCAAAGGACAAACAAGACGACATAATAAGACGCACACACACACATCCGCAAAATTAGACATTAAAGACGGGACAAGACACAACAAACCAACAATTATACTGACCGGAATTAGAAAAGGACTGACACACGACGAACTAACGGACGGCCTTAAATTAGAAAACGATGACTTAAATGACAATTTTGGAGACAGGTTAAAATTACTGACAGTTGTATCGACAAGACCCTGCAGAAACCCATACAAGGAAAACGCCAACGTAAGAGGACCGAGGGACATCATAAAATACCTATTAAAGACGGAAAAAGTATACTTGGACTTCCAGACGATTTATATTAATGAGGCCACACAGCTCGCCCTATGCTTTAGGTGCTGTCGATACGGACACGTATTGAAGCACTGTAGAGAACAGACAGCGACATGTTACAAATGCGGAGACGGACACGATGACAATACTTGCAACAAAGACACGGACAAATACAACTGCGTGAATTGCGAACGACTAAGACTTATACCCAGAAGACATCAGGCCAGAGACATAAACTGCCCAATATACGAAAGAAAACTAGACGAAGCACGGGCACAAACATCTTAAAACTAATAGGACACACAAACAAAAACCACAAACAGACTAAACAACAACACACACAAACACAAACAAACACACACAAAGAAACACCTAAAGACAGACAGACAAGACAAATACAAAAAGGGTTCTAGATGAAATTCATCCAATTTAATATGGTTTGCGGCATCCAAGCGGCCGAACAACTAATACGAAAAATGACAGAAGACGACATAGACATTGCTCTAATACAAGAACCCGCACATACACTTAACGGACAACTCGACTACGACATAATAAACAAAGACAGCAAAGCTCCGATCTTACTACACAAAAAATGGACAGATAAAACCGTCACACACACACACACACACACACACACACACACACACACACACACACACACACACACACACACACACACACACACACACACACACACACACACACACACACACACACACACACACACACACACACACACACACACACACACACACACACACACACACACACACACACACACACACACACACACACACACACACACACACACACACACACACACACACACACACACACACACACACACACACACACACACACACACAGACACACACACAGACACACACACAGACACACACACAGACACACACACAGACACACACACAGACACACACACAGACACACACACAGACACACACACACACACACACACACACACACACACACACACACACACACACACACACACACACACACACACACACACACACACACACACACACACACACACACACACACACACACACACACACACACACACACACACACACACACACACACACACACACACACACACACACACACACACACACACACACACACACACACACACACACACACACACACACACACACACACACACACACACACACACACACACACACACACACACACACACACACACACACACACACACACACACACACACACACACACACACACACACACACACACACACACACACACACACACACACACACACACACACACACACACACACACACACACACACACACACACACACACACACACACACACACACACACACACACACACACACACACACACACACACACACACACACACACACACACACACACACACACACACACACACACACACACACACACACACACACACACACACACACACACACACACACACACACACACACACACACACACACACACACACACACACACACACACACACACACACACACACACACACACACACACACACACACACACACACACACACACACACACACACACACACACACACACACACACACACACACACACACACACACACACACACACACACACACACACACACACACACACACACACACACACACACACACACACACACACACACACACACACACACACACACACACACACACACACACACACACACACACACACACACACACACACACACACACACAGAGACATGACAGACACAAACACAACAACAATTACAATTAACATAAACAGGGCAAAAACAAGAATTATTAACATATACGACGAACCAGGTGGTGACACAAACGACAGACTAAACAAACACAAAACTAATATAGAGAACACCAGAACAAACATCATTATAGGGGGCGACATGAACGCCAAAAACGCCAGCTGGGGAGGCACAACGACTGACTTAAGGGGGGAAGACATCATGACTTGGGCAATACAACATGACATGACGATCAACAATACACACGACAGCCCACCGACCTTCAATTCAAACCGGGGAAAAAGCTGGGTAGAACTCACAATCACAAGACAAATAGACATACTAGACTGGGACGTATCAAACGAAGACACACTCAGCGACCAACAATATATCACATTCAATACAGACAAAATTAACAACCACAATACAAAAACAAGGAAATCAAGAATCAACATAGACAAACTAGATCACAATAAACTCCAAAGAGACATAGACAACACAGATTGGACAAACGCAGAGGACAATACACATGACTTTGCAAAACTTACCCAAACGAACATACAAAAACACCTTGTAAATAACACCAAAAACAACAAAAACACAACAAAAGGCAAAGTGACGCAAAGATGGTGGACAACAGACCTAGATAAAACAAGACAAGATACAAACAAACCACGAAAACGATACCAAACAGAACAAAATGCCCAACTAAGACAGATTAAACACGACGCCTACATCAGACAAAGACGGTGCTACAAAACAAAAATAGACACACTGAGGAAACTCGAAAACAATCGCGACAACAATTCAGAGGGACCATACACACACAGACATCAGGACAAAAGTAGATATAGACAAAGACACTCGAAATGCTGGCAGTCGCACAAACGGTAAAATACATTGCAAATAACATAGACACCTACAGAACACAAAACATACAAATTTGCACAGACTCGACAAATACTATAGACGCTCTAAAGAAAACAAACACAAGACACAGACTAATTACGCAAATACAAAAATATACATATATAGCGGCACAATAAAACACAAGTATCAGCTACGTACATACCAACCGTGATACCCTAGGCTTAAAATGAGCACATAGACTAGCGAATGAAACTCATATACATCCGACAGAGACAATACACTACAGCGACAAAACAACAATACGAAAAACAAGACACGACAAGACAATGGTATGGCAGGACACATGGGAAAACGAACAAACAGGACGCTCCACTTACGACAATATAAAAACAGTAAGACATAAACAACTGAAACTAACAAGAAAAACCATACAAATACTGACAGGACACGGAAATATGAATGCATACCTACAAAGATTTAACTTACAAGACACAGACGGTACCTGCGACATAGACGACGTGACAGAAGACGCGAAACATATAACTTACCACTGCACTAGCGACAAAAGACAAGCGGCCAGATCATTACTCAGACACAGACTAACTGACAGAGGACTCGACTACTTACCAACGGACATAGACCTCACGGACAATGATCTAGCCCACTGGTTAAACGAATGGGCAGGGGAAATGATAGACTACGACGACACTGAGGACTAACACCATAAGGTAAAAACAAAGTTTCTTCAGGTTCTCCGCCCACAAGGAAACCTGCGAGTTTCTCTACCATATCATACACATTGTAAATAATCAATATTGTTAAACCAATCGAATTTTCTTTTAATTTTATAATATTTTCAAGCATTTTCAACAATTTTATTTTTTATTTTAACCAGCTGTTCTACCACCTAAGTATTAGGAAAATGTAAAGATATAAAAACGTAAATTGAAATAAATAAATAAATAAAGAGCACCAAGATTCGACCCCCGCTAATTTTTAGGAGTGTGGAAGTTGGGATGGGTTCAATTGGCCGTGGTTTTTCTAGATAGCAGGTAACAAAAACTCGATGCCTTACGGTACGAGGGTCGACTCCATCAGAGTCAACAGCTTCTCTCTGTAGCCGTGTAACGATACAAATTATTTTAAAAACTAATTTATCAATACTTTCGCTGATCAACAAAGCTAATTTAAATCATTGGAAAGGCCTATTCCTGATTTAAAACTTACTCAGGGCGACCAAAATTCAAACGGTTAATGTACAAGACAATTTTCGAGGTAAGTTTATAATAAAAACACATATACACATAACAATAATGAGTTAGGGAAGCGTTTTAATAAATTAGAAGATAAATGTGACAAAACTATTGTACAGCATCGACGATTTTGAAGAGTCCTAAATTAGAGGATTACTACTTATCGGATTACCTAAAATGATTTGATAAGTTCTATTAAATTTTATTTATTTTAAGTGTCTTTTAAATGTAGCTGCTGCGATCCATGAATGTTTTATTGAAAATATGTACTGCAGAAGTACTAAGAGATCTAGTAGACACTGTTGTTTATGCATGTAACGTGGGCAAGCTCCTAGTATGACGACATTAAACAGTGATTTTAGCGTTAAGAGTTAATATTAAAAATTATAAAGATGTATAAGTGACCAATTAACAAAAAATCAGTATTTCTAATTTGAATTTGCGTATTCATTTAACAACTTCAAACTGTAGTGATAACTTTTATATCCCAGAAATTTGACATTTTGCACATACAACAAGAATGTATTATTCTCAATTAATAGGATTTAAAAAAAATGGTACTATTATCTACCATGGGCGCTGTTATGCTTATTACTACTTTATTTATTTATTTATAATTATTTTATGTCACAAAAGTAATATTTAATATTTAAAATTCACAGCGGGTTTGTTGTCAAGTCTATTGGAAACCTCATGTTTAGGTTATCTTCTATTTACCTTAAAAACAAAAATCTATTTAGTAAATATTTCATTTGACAATCTATGGAGTCTATGTCCAAGGGATGAAAAGGGCTGAATAGATGTATCACCATTGGAATTTAAAATCAATTGCGATTGCAACGGTATGTATGGACATATTCAACTTACTGGACAATTTCTTCACCCAAATTTAATCCAGTCTCATTTTCAGATCCTTTTCGGGTTGGCTTTGTCGCTTCTTTGTTGTTTCCAAAGTATAGTGGCTTCAGCATCATCAGCAAACGACAAAGTTGCACTTTACCAAAAGAAAATTAAAAACATATTAAGTCAAATTTGATAAAAATTTAATACGTCAATTAAATGAAAAAATAAAAAGATTAAGCTTAATTGGGAACACCTCTAAAAATTATGGAAGGTTAAAGATAAAATCCGTAAAAATAGGCAACTTCTTGGAAGTTAGGCCATAAAGTAGAAGCTGAGATGATTATTCCCATGGTCAGTCAAAGAAAAATATGTACTGCGTGTCCAAAGAAGAATGGATTCCGACCATATCGTTCAGCTAGGGAAATTTTTGTTTCCAAACAATAGTGGTCCCTAAAAATATCTAAACAAATTTTGAAAAGTTTTTAAGATAATTTATGTAATAAATTTAAAAATCGTACTATTTGCGAAATTTTAATTAATACTGCTGCGCTCTCGTTCATATGTTTATCATTGGTAATAAGTATTACGCCATTTAAGAAGTTAAAAACTTAAAAATTATTTTCGGCGATTCTTCTCAATGTCTTTTATATTAAATACTTTTCCCAAATTTCATTTTAGTACAGTACAGCCGCAAGAGCTGGCCCCCTTAATTATATATAAATTTAGATAAAAGTATATGATTCTTTCGATTAACTTTCTAAAAACATGGTTTGTTAGGTGCCGCATTATTACAAATTTAAGTCCTGCTAATACATTATCCATATTACAAATAGCAGTGGGTTACCGGTTCGATGTTGATGATCGGAGGATTTCTGGATTTTCGACTGAAAGTCCGACTGAAAGGTGTGGCCCACAAGACTCATTTTGTTACCAGTTGATGACCATATTTCCGTATCCATTTAGTCACTCATTTGTCGGTAAACCGTCAGTACCATTGGTCACTTATCCACGGCGTGGACGAAGCATCGATATCTGGGTATCTATTCTTGAATCTCAGGGAGTAGAAATTTTGAGGGAAGAAAGAGATAAAAATACAAATTTTGCGCGTTGCAGATAAAGAGGCAAAACCGGTTTTCTATTCCCTCGAATTCAAGAATAGCTACCCTGGGTATCTATTCTTGAATCTCAGGGAGTAGAAATTTTGAGGGAAGAATGAGACAAAAATACAAATTTTGCGCGTTGCAGATAAAGAGGCAAAACCGGTTTTCTATTCCCTCGAATTCAAGAATAGCTACCCAGGGCTGTTGTGAGAACAATGATGCCCAGTTATAATAATAGCTGTTCCTCCTAGCACAGATTCAGTGTCCACAGAAAGGTGTATTTTAGGATTATTAATATACGAAAATTATTTAATGACTTCTTACCAAACGAGCGAAAATTATGACATACTTCATCTTGAGATTGATTGTAAACTATTTTTAGTTTCCTATTTTTGAAGCAACAAATAACTACGTGATTATTATATTTTATGAATTCTCTTTATATATACATATTTGTTTCTTATCATAATCTAATTTCCTTCTTAAATATTGTTGAAAATCAAAATAGGCAATAAAGATAAGTGGTAAACAATAGAAAATTTTAAATATTTTTTAAACAGTATCAAGAAACTAATTTGTATTATTTGTTTCTGGGTATAGATGAAAATTTGTAGATTTTTCTAAAAATAACTTTAGTTAAGGTAAATTTAACCCTAGTTAAGAAGGTTTTAATTACAAAAGTGAATTTTAAAAGGGTGACCAGAAATAAAGTAAATTTCTTCTTGCTTTTGTATTTTCGTCTTTCTAATAATAAAACATTTCTCAATTCTTCGTGACTATCTGCTCATCTTGGGCTTGACTTTTCCTATAACTACACTCCTACTTCTTTACTTATTCTACTTCCCCTACTTCCTCTACTTCCTCTACTTCCCCTACTTCCTCTACTTCCTCTATTTCCTTTATTTCCTCTACTTCCTCTACTTCCTCTACTTTCTCTACTTTCTCTACTTTCTCTACTTTCTCTACTTCCTCTACTTCCTCTACTTTCTCTACTTCCTCAACTTCTTCTACTTCCTCTACTTTTTCTACTTTCTCTATTTCCTTTACTTTCCCTACTTTCTCTACTTTCTCTACTTTCTCTACTTTCTCTACTTTCTCTACTTCCTCTACTTCCTCTACTTCCTCTACTTCCTCAACTTCTTTTACTTCTTCTACTTTCTCTACTTCCTTTACTTTTTCTACTTTCTCTACTACTTTCTCTACTACTTTTACTTCTTCTACTTTCTCTACTTCCCCTACTTCCTTTACTTCCTCTACTTCCTCTACTTCCTCTACTTCCTCTACTTCCTCTACTTCCTCTACTTCCTCTACTTCCTCTACTTCCTCTACTTCCTCTACTTCCTCTACTTCCTCTACTTCCTCTATTTCCTTTACTTCCTTTACTTCCTCTACTTCCTCTACTTCCTCTACTTCCTCTACTTCCTCTACTTTCTCTACTACCTCTACTACCTCTACTTCCTCTACTTCCTCTACTTCCTCTACTACCTCTACTACCTCTACTACCTCTACTTCCTCTACTTTCCCTACTACTTCTACTTCCTCACCTCCTGCACTTCCTCTACTTTCTTTATTTTCTCTACTTCTTCTACTTCCTCTACTTCCCCTACTTCCTCTACTTCCCCTACTTCCTCTACTTCCTCTACTTCCTCTACTTCCTCTACTTCCTCTACTTTCTCTACTTCCTCTACTTCCTCTACTTCCTCTACTTCCTCTACTTCCTCTACTTCCTCTACTTCCTCTACTTCCTCTACTTCCTCTACTTCCTCTACTTCCTCTACTTCCTCTACTTCCTCTACTTCCTCTACTTCCTCTACTTCCTCTACTTCCTCTACTTCCTCTACTTCCTCTACTTCCTCTACTTCCTCTACTTCCTCTACTTCCTCTACTTCCTCTACTTCCTCTACTTCCTCTACTTCCTCTACTTTCTCTACTTCCTCTACTTCCTCTACTTCCTCTACTTCCTCTACTTCCTCTACTTCCTCTACTTCCTCTACTTCCTCTACTTCCTCTACTTCCTCTACTTCCTCTACTTCCTCTACTTCCTCTACTTCCTCTACTTCCTCTACTTCCTCTACTTCCTCTACTTCCTGTACTTCCTCTACTTTCTCTACTTCCTCTACTTCCTCTACTTCCTCTACTTCCTCTACTTCCTCTATTTCCTCTACTTCCTCTACTTCCTCTACTTCCTCTACTTTCTGTATTTCCTTTACTTTTTTTACTTCCTCTACTTCATTTACCTTCTCTAATTCCTCTAGTTTCTATACTTCCACTACTTCCTCTACTTTTTGTACTTACTATTCTTCGTCTGTTTCCTCCTAAAAAATTCCTCACAATTTTTTTTTGTCTTTAGGTTCTTTTACCTTCTTTAAATTCTCCTCTTCGCGTTCGTTATATTTTTTTTTATTTATTCATTTAGACCATTTAAATTTCAATTTTCCGCTTCCGCATAAATAAAAATTTTGCTAGTATAATTTGAATTTTCAATTTCTCTGAATTTTGGTGGCCTAAAATATAATCCGAGGGAATTTTATTAATATTAAGACGTTTTAATGTACTAGCAAAGCCACTAGTTTTTGTAATTTCCAGTGCAGGGGTTGTTGTTAACCTCCCTTGGACTTGTTGATATATCATTACCTCACATCAATAGCTGAATGCTATATTGCTAATCAAACTATAAGGACGTATTTACAATTCATTACAGCTTTTGAATATTGATTAATTTATGAAAATATGCATTGTAGAAAGCAAGTGAAATGACATAGCCGTAAGTGATTTAATGAACCGTCAATGAACTGCTTTATTCATTAGAGAGTTATTGCAAGTTCACTTAGGGTCAGTCACTATTAGTGTCGCTCTTATTTTGACATCTGAGCATGCGCAGATCACTAAGTTTAATAAAGATTGTGCCTGTCCTTAATAGAGAGATATTGCAAATTTCTATAAAGCCAGCCACTAATAGTGACATTGTAATTAGAGTCAAATAAATTCTATAATAGTACCTAATATTAAAGAGGCATTAAAAATTATAATTTTAGAAGGTTTAAATCACGAGCGCATCCGAAAGGTATAAAGTCGCCACTACCTGCTGCCCTTAAACATCCACAATTAAGGACAGGCACAATCCTTAATAAAGTCAGTTTTAGAACATAAACATCTGCGCATGCTTAGATGTCAAAATAAAAGCGGCACTAATAGACCTTTTCATCACAATTTTTTTTGTGCGCATGCGTCAGTTTCCGCCATCTTTTTCGTACTGTTTTTGTAAACAAGTATGTTAAAATGCTTACGTGAAAAAAATTATAATTGATAAATATTAATTTAAGTCTATATTCATTTAAAAAAAGGAAGAAAAAAGTAAAGTAATAATAAGTTTGGTGTCTTAATTGAAAAATACATTTTCACAATCAATTATAATTGTTATCTGTACGGAAAGGAACAACGAAACAGTGTTGTTATGTAAAAGTGACACACGGTATAAATCATTCAAAGGCAATAGATATTATTTTATAAATTTTCCAAAGCCTTAACTGCAATATCGTAAACAATTATCAGGCAAAATCCATATTAAAAGATATTCGAAATGTGCATTAAGTGTGAAAAAATATGGTCGAAGATGGATTAATGATGTTACTAAAGATACTTATATTTCACTGCATTTTCATGGTGAAACTGGTCCAACAGAAGAAAATTCTCATCTGGTATTAAACAATATTTTTTAATATTAAATACTACTTCGGTATACACATTAAATGAATAAAAATGTCATGTTGATCCTCAAAATAATAAATAATTTATTTTATTAATTATACTCGTGATTAACTTTCATGCTAATTAAAGTGTTATTGCAAGTAGTAATAGTTGGTTGGCATAATTAATTAGAATAAAGTTATACTTATTATTTGTTTTCATTAATTTTTTACAGAGTTAAAAAGTATTGATACACCTAACCTCTCAATTAGTCCACTTTGTTCCTTTGTAACAAACATCCAAGACACTTCAACCTCCTTTTCAACTGCTCACAGCGCTTCCACAGAGTTATAAAAAAGTTATTCACTATCAACGATTTTTTCTAATGATTAATTTTTCTGTAGAGATAACATTGGTTTCCCAGCCATTGTCGATCAAAACAGTACGAAACTTTTGAATTACCGCTATTTCAACATGGTGGCTGCGCTTGCGCTCATCACATGATGAAAAGGTCTATAGTGACTGACCCTAAGTGAACTTGCAATGGCTGCGTTCATCCGCGCCATTTCAAGGAGCGCTACAAAAGTAGCGATCACTTACGCTACCTGATCGATCTTTATGCACGGATGAACCATGTTTAAAAGTGACATTTGATTTTGGTTTATTCATTTTACTTTTGAGTTGAATGTCTCTGGTTGAAGATTTGTTTGTTTATTTTTCAATTGCTAATATAACCCTACTAGTCACCAAGCAAACCGTGGACGTAAGTGCGTAAGACAGATCAGTGATCACCGATCAGACGTAAATAAAATGCGCTACTTTTAATGGCGGCCGCTCCTTGAGCGAAATGTCAAAATACACCGTTCATACGTGCCACTCGAGAGCGCTACCAGATCGATCAGGTAGCATGTGGCGCGGATGAACGCTGCCATTAACTCTCTTATTAAGGACAGGCACAATCTTTATTAAAGTTAGTGATCTACGCATGCTCAGATGTCAAAATTAGAGCGGCACTAATAGTGACTGACCTTAAGTGAACTTGCAATAACTCTCTAATAATAAATTTTATACTTCATTTTATAAAATAATTAACGTGGAAATCATTTAAAATTTACCGCCATCTGTCAATTGTCATTTTAGTTCCTACTTCAAACTCAAGGTGACGCTTCTTTGGTTAAAAAAAAAAAAAAATCGAAAAATCGAAAAATCGGAAAATCGAAAAATCGAAAAATCGAAAAATCAAAAAATCGAAAAATCGAAAAATCGAAAAATCGAAAAATCGAAAAATCGAAAAATCGAAAAATCGAAAAATCGAAAAATCGAAAAATCGGAAAATCGAAAAATCGAAAAATCGAAAAATCAAAAAATCGAAAAATCGAAAAATCGAAAAATCGAAAAATCGAAAAATCGAAAAATCGAAAAATCGAAAAATCGAAAAATCGAAAAATCGAAAAATCGAAAAATCGAAAAATCGAAAAATCGAAAAATCGAAAAATCGAAAAATCGAAAAATCGAAAAATCGAAAAATCGAAAAATCGAAAAATCGAAAAATCGAAAAATCGAAAAATCGAAAAATCGAAAAATCGAAAAATCGAAAAATCGAAAAATCGAAAAATCGAAAAATCGAAAAATCGAAAAATCGAAAAATCGAAAAATCGAAAAATCGAAAAATCGAAAAATCGAAAAATCGAAAAATCGAAAAATCGAAAAATCGAAAAATCGAAAAATCGAAAAATCGAAAAATCGAAAAATCGAAAAATCGAAAAATCGAAAAATCGAAAAATCGAAAAATCGAAAAATCGAAAAATCGAAAAATCGAAAAATCGAAAAATCGAAAAATCGAAAAATCGAAAAATCGAAAAATCGAAAAATCGAAAAATCGAAAAATCGAAAAATCGAAAAATCGAAAAATCGAAAAATCGAAAAATCGAAAAATCGAAAAATCGAAAAATCGAAAAATCGAAAAATCGAAAAATCGAAAAATCGAAAAATCGAAAAATCGAAAAATCGAAAAATCGAAAAATCGAAAAATCGAAAAATCGAAAAATCGAAAAATCGAAAAATCGAAAAATCGAAAAATCGAAAAATCGAAAAATCGAAAAATCGAAAAATCGAAAAATCGAAAAATCGAAAAATCGAAAAATCGAAAAATCGAAAAATCGAAAAATCGAAAAATCGAAAAATCGAAAAATCGAAAAATCGAAAAATCGAAAAATCGAAAAATCGAAAAATCGAAAAATCGAAAAATCGAAAAATCGAAAAATCGAAAAATCGAAAAATCGAAAAATCGAAAAATCGAAAAATCGAAAAATCGAAAAATCGAAAAATCGAAAAATCGAAAAATCGAAAAATCGAAAAATCGAAAAATCGAAAAATCGAAAAATCGAAAAATCGAAAAATCGAAAAATCGAAAAATCGAAAAATCGAAAAATCGAAAAATCGAAAAATCGAAAAATCGAAAAGTCGAAAAATCGAAAAATCGAAAAATCGAAAAATCGAAAAATCGAAAAATCGAAAAATCGAAAAATCGAAAAATCGAAAAATCGAAAAATCGAAAAATCGAAAAATCGAAAAATCGAAAAATCGAAAAATCGAAAAATCGAAAAATCGAAAAATCGAAAAATCGAAAAATCGAAAAATCGAAAAATCGAAAAATCGAAAAATCGAAAAATCGGAAAATCGAAAAATCGAAAAATCGAAAAATCGAAAAATTGAAAAAAAGGCAATGAACAGTAACATTTTACATTTAAAAATTTAACATTACGTTTAACAGCAAAAAAGAAAACAAAAAAATAGAAGCTGTAAATTGCGTTTTAATTTTTAAATAATAGAACTTCATTATTGAAAACTGTTAGGGGTAAAATGTTGACCTACGCCTTTATGGAAAACTGGTAAAAACGTTTTTTCTTTAAATTTCTCGAAGGTTGTGTCAAAAAACAAATCGGCAACACTGCACATGTCCATTATTTTTATTATTACTATTGAAACAAAAAACGTCATAGGGCAAACAAATACAATATTTGATTGGAAGTACCTACAAAAGAATGATGGTGAATCATTTTTTAACCAAACACAATTTTATAAATAATCAAGTCAAAATTAAAAAGAATCTTGTATATAACATGTTTCGAAATGCCGTTTAGTGTAACTCGTTCATTTTCGTAACTGCTTACATAAATAGCTATTAAATGACTTCCAAATATTTTAAATCATTGAACAGTATTTTCCATAAATAATTAAATGGTTAAATTATAAATAATTACCGGCATATAAATACTAAAACATTTTTTCTCTTCGAAGAATAGGTTTATGTCAAATAAGCTTAAAATATAACGAAAAAAAAAAGGTAACCCATTTCTGATAAAATTTAATTATTTATTTTATTTTGGTGTGATCGTAGAAAAAATCTTGTGTGTAATTCGAACAGAAAGTACTTTTGACTGTTTCGATAACTTTTTGTCTCAACAGCTAAAGTGTTACTTTATGCTATTAATACACAAATAGCTATTTTATTATAATAATTTTATAACTTTTATTTAGGACCGATTCCACCGTTGTGTTAAACATCAAATTTTTGTTGCCAAAATATTCTGTTTGTATTGTTTTGAGGCTGGAAGATAGAACTGCATTGTTTCCTTTTTAAACCCTAATTAATTGGATATTTTAAACATCTATTAAATATGAACAAATTACAAATCAAAAATAGTTTGCCGCAATTGATAGAAGTTAGGAAGAGTGTTAGACTCATTTAAAATAGAATCTCTGTCGTAGGTCACTCGTTGACGTATCATACTTCGCAATGAAACACCACGTGTATTTTATTTATTCTTTAATAGCTGTCATTAAAGTACTAAAAGGTCTGATATCCTCTGTCTAGAAGTCATAAATTTCCGTTATACCCCCTTGTCTTTCCAAAATAGAAACACATGTTGCCATACATCAAAAACGACGTGTTAATACTGCAGAATGTCTTCACCCCTTGCGAGATCCATTAAAAATACCAACCTCACACTTAACAAATAAATTAAAATTCTTCGAGTTCCAAAACACCTTTTTATTTTTGAGTTCATAGGCGTCGCATTCAATACGTGTATAAGGACACGTACTAATATTATGACAAGCAAATAAATACTGGTCTTGCGAAAATGTTCTTCCTCTTTTAAATCTTTTTATTTTTGTCGAGGATAATTACACAAGTACCTACTTTTTAAAATCGAACAAAGATTTGTTTTCATCTAACTCACCAACTTTTTTCAAGATAGTGGTTTAGAAATAACATGTAAATTCGAAATTGTTATTTCTATCTCACCTGATAGCGCATTTGTTAATTCGGTACCTGCGATCACATGTGTAAACTAATTAAAACAGACCATCAGGTTGATTGAAGGATTTTATTAATTTTTAGATCCACATTTTTAACCCTTTCAATATTGAATTTTATATTTCTTGTATATTTAATGTTACAGTAAACAAGTAAAATGTATGTTTTTTTTTATAAATTGTAATCGCTGTTGTTGATTTTACAATTTAAGAGTTTAAAGCTCTTAGTAAAGACCGTGGATTAGGCACTAGGTATAATAACTCCATTACCATAAATTTAAATGATAGGCATCATCGTATTTAAATTCTCATATCTATAAGTATAAAAGTAATTGATAAAATTACGGAAACAAAAATTACTATTTTAATTTTAATGAAAATAAAGGATATACCATCAGAAGATTAGGTCACTCAAATTCTTATCTACGAGAGTTTCTAATAATAAAATGACTTTTAAAGATATCTATTTTTGAATAATATGTATATGTATGTATGTATGTATATTTATGTATACACGGTAAATTTGACTTATGTCAATGAGAAACGGGCTTTGTCAAGGAGTAAAATAGATCTGATCTACGATAAAAGGTCTCCACACCACAGCCTATGTATTTCTTAAGTGCTTAAGATGTTAATTACTATACAAATCAGTAAATCCTTGCAACCTGCTATACGTCAATCATTCATTATACTTCTTAGACATGTGTCCGAACTATGAAGACAAGAGATAAGGCGACGAATCGGCCTTGGTCAAATTTCAAATTTCTGTCCCTATTTTTGTGGAGTTCCAAAAAACTACTGTAGTTGGCGGGTGGCAAAATAACGACGTCTATTTTCTATGCAAGTCAATGGGAATTAAAGTGATTTTTGTAAAATTTAGTGAAAAGAATAAAAATAAGCTGAAATAAAGGAATCTTACTACAAGTAACAATGTGTAACAAAAAACGACAAAGCAGGATTTGCTTCGTTCCAGATTAAAAAATGAAATATAAATCCGATATAAAATTAAAGACATTACAAGGAGATAAAAATCCAAGTCTTTTTAAAGCTCCTAGTGTAAGTAAAATAATGTATTTTTCCTACGACCACTTAGGAAAGTGACACATATCACACTATATAGTCCTATGGAAAGTGCCCTATATCACACGCGTATGAATAAGAATTTACTTTCCAACCGAGTGAGAATATGTTACTTTCCGCAGTAGTTGTCACAAAATGTCAAACACCTAATTTCTATTTTGATCTATGTAATGTCCATATTAATACTAAAATCGATATGATTGTTAAATTATTGAAATTGTTGTAAATTGGATCCTAGATATTTATCTTTAACAATTATTATTAAAATAATTTTAAAATAATGTTTGCTCTTTATTCTGGTTAAATACATAACCGATTAGATCATTCAATTGACACAAGGGCTATTAGCTTAGGTGGTTAGAACGTCGAACTTATCAACTTTGCCATTTTTTGACCGCGTTCAAATCCTGGCGGGGCAGAATTTTTTTTTGTTTTATTTTTATTTTTTTTTTAGTTTTTTTTTGTTCAGAAAATATGAAAATTGAATAAATACGATTATTGTTGATTATTTTTTAAATACTTTTTAATTATTATAGTAATAATAACCTTTGTTTTACATTTTTTTGATGACATTATTTTGTGGTCGTAGAAAAAATATTGTACATCACTTGTGTGAAAAGTGATTTTCCACACTCGTAATGTAATATACTATATTTCTAAATAATATATATTTATTGTAAAATAGTCACAACCCGTATCTTACGGAGTGTAGTTGATTTAATTACAAAATTCTATAATAAAAAATAATAAAGTCATAAATCTTGATTTAAAACAACAATAATTACACATTAAATTTAACTTACTAGAAAAGAAAATTTGCCTTTTTGATGTTTTTTAATGTTAGATGAAGAGTTACTACTGTTATTTTTCTTTCTTGAACTCCAATTTAGTCATTGCAAATATTTTTTATAGGATCTTCAACGTTTAGAACAACGGCAGCATGTGATTCCTAGGGCTGATAAAGTACTGTCTAGTTATGATTCTATTTGCGAGCTACACTTTATAGAATATATTTTAAAATTTAATGAGAATATTTTAACTAATGGTACTGTGAACAAAATAAAAAGGGAAAGACCGAGATTAAATAACGAAGCAATACCATATATATTTTTCCGAATCTCCCTTCATACTTGTCCAGTTTTAGGAAAAAACAAAAACCACCTAATTTAAAAGATCATGACTACAATATTACAAAAACCTCTCCAGTTATTTTATCTAACGTTTCTGGATACATTGCAAGAAAAGATTTACAAAATGTGAAACTTGCATTCGACAATTAAAAGTATTTAGCCTCAGTGTCAAGATCAATTAATTACGTTAACAAGTGAAGGGTTTTTAATTTAATTCTCTTATTTTTTAATATCAATGCTGGAATCGACTAAGAGGTTTTATCAAGAAACCAAGTTCATCAAGAATTTCTTATTGAAATCTTGAATAAAATTGAAGAGATGGGCATTTTATTTGTAGGGAGGGTATGATGAACACAAAGAAAATGTTACATCTGCAATAATTCGCTTTTTCCCAATCAGTAGAATGCATTTTATTTGTAAACAAATTAATAAAATTGATGAAGCTAAGAAAGAAAAAAGTAGGTGTCTACAAAAGCAATCAAAATTGTAAATATGTATTTGTAATTTAGATTTAGAAATTATGAAAATGAAAAAAACCTAACTGTCCTACGAAATTATTACACATATCCCCAAAGTGACAACAGACTAAAAATTAAAAAGCTGAGAAAAAAAGGAAAAACAAATGCCTGCACTACCAGATCTTTTCAATTTTTCTTTAATTTCTTTTCACTTTGGGGATATGAGAAAGTAATTTTCATAATGTTGTAAGGGGAATTAGAAATTTTTCATTAATTATGTTATTTAAGAATTTTGCCACTTTTAGGAACAAATTAAATGTCACCATTGTTAGTTGTCGAATACAAAATTACCACAAAACTGTTATTACCAAATTTCACCATTTAACAAACCTTTTCAAATTTGGTCATACCTAATTTTCATTTTATTTAGATAAAATTAAATAATTAATAGTAAATAATGTTTAACATAAAGACTCATTTATAATTAATACCAACAGTATTTTCTGTATTTTAGTTAGCAATTAAAAGAAAGACTTATTTACAATAATTAAAATCAACAGTATTTTCTGTGCTTTAGTTAGCAATAAACAATTTGATTTTTATTATTTTCATAAAATTTTGTAAAACCCCTAAGTAAATATTTTCATTTAAACCGTGTCTTAGTATGTCCTCAGCCCTATTTAGCTTTAATTAAAACATAATTAGCCCTACCCATCAAATTTCAACACTTGTCATTAATAATTTGCATTTTACTTAAATAGGAATAAATAGTAAATAATGTATCAATTAAAATATGTAAGACTTATTTAGAAATAAATACAACAGTATGTTCTGTGCCTTATTTAGCTATAAACAAGTTTATTTTTATTATTTTGACAAAATTATGTATAATTCTCATAAGAAGCCATGTATTTTGAACTACGTAAACAGTACCAGCGCCCATGCGGTTAATTATAAAAGCTCAATTGACGTGTGATTTTTGGGACCGTATTTTGAGCATGCCGATTCGCCTCCTTATCCCTAGTCTTCATAGTCCGAACCCCAGCGATGACAGCTTTTTTTACAATCTAAAATAATTGAATCGGTGAGTGAAAGAACAATACAAGTGCCAAAAATGGCAATTTTAACTGAGATAGGCAAATTGTTTAAATTTCATAGGCCTATCATATAGCGAAAGAATAATACACCGAACAACATCGTACGAGCCATGGGAGCTAGTTCAATTTTCGGCTGAGTGAAAGAACAGTACACGTGCGGCACATGTACTGTTTTTTCCTCAGTCGCCATGTCGTTTCGTAGACAAATTTGACTGATTTCAAATACTGGTGGTAACAATTTCATAAAAAAACGACCAAATCAGTTGATGAACAAAAAGCTAAATTTGTCAGTTCACACTAGTGAAACTCCTGGGTATGTTACTACAAGTGTCTTTATAGGTGGTTTTTTCTCGCACACTTTTAAATTGATCAAAGCTAATGCCAACCCGCAATTACCCTTATGGTGGGCATACACGCTACGATCTACCGCAGAGGTCTGCCTGTGCACGTGTGCCTGCACGCCCTGCACGGGTAGACCGGAGCGTGTATTGGAATCGACCTGTGCAGTGTTTTGAACCTGCACAGGCGTCCGGAGCAAAATAGAAAATCAATTCTCTTTAGTGACATCGTATGGTGAACCTGCGCAGGCACACCTGCACAGGTAGACAGTTGAGTGAATGCCCGCAATTACAAAAGGCATACTCAGAAGTTGCCCCTATTAACGTAAAGAAGATAGCCAATTTAAAGACACTTTCATCTTACTTTAGTGATTAAATCCTAGAGTTTCACTACCATATTACTTCTTGGAAAGTAAAAAATAAGGATTTTGAACAAAAATTACAAATAAATTTGTTAAATGATAATCAATAAAGCTATAAAAAAATTTATAGTATTTTTTTTTTTAAATTGAGTGAAAGAACAGTATAACTGCAAGTCATTTTTTTCAAATATTATTTTTTGCATAATTTTCTTTTTAAATTTATCTACGTAATATTATCGGTTAACAAAAATTCTATAACTTCACAATACATAATTAAGCCGAATAACCTATAGTTTTCCTTTAAAACAGTTTTTTTTGTTTTTCTCAAAATGGTCATTTTGGATATATACTGTTCTTTCACTCACCGATTCAATTTGTTTTCACCTTTGGGGTTCGGGGATTGGTAATTCGTAGGGGGATTGTTGATATTTTTCAGATATACTGATTTTTTGGATTTCGATTTGTGATTCACAATTTTCATACCAATGATTTTATCTGCATATCCGCTTTTTTGTTTATTTACTTTTTAGGAAGTAACAACGGTCTTTGACATCGGTTTATTTTTGCAATACCTTCAGACCAACATTTTTGGTTTGCAAGTAGAGGTATAATTCCATAAAGGGAAAAATAATTGTCAAAGAACAACTTATGGTTAATGGGCTGAATTTAATATGCAAAATGTAGAATCACGCCGGCTCCTAGCCCATATATCTTTAAATTTTCTTCATTTAGTTATCTTTCTTTACCTTGGTAAGGAAGAAAATCATTAGCGATTCCATTCTTTTCACATAAACAAAAAAAATTACGGTTTCCCTTTGACATTTTGCTTGATATGAAGCTTTTCAGTGAAACGTATCATCTGTTCGTTAAAAGATAGAAAATATTTTTTTTTGTTTGTGTTGCACAGTGCTTCTATATAGGGTCTAATAAAGACCTTACTTGATAAAATTTATTATTGCAATATTGTGGTTAGGAAAATGTATCTACAAAGTAAAAGAAAGTTCATAGCTAAAAAACCTATCCCTTGACATATTTTCTAAAAACAGACCTATGCCAATAGTTCGGTTTCAATAAAATATAAGCCTAGAAAAAGTGAGTTAAAAGCAATGAAAAAAACTATAAATATTTACTCCTTTTTGAAGAGCATACACACAAAGTGACAATTAAAAAGCGGGCCACAATAATAATTTTTTATTTATGGAGGGATTTTGACGATTTTTTAAATGTGGAGGGGGAAAGGTATATTTTGGAACCAAGCGACGGTCAGTTTTTTTTAAACCAAGGATTATTTACTAGTTTTCGTTATCGCATGGGTTACTAGATAAAAAGCTTTTTAATGCATAATAAACAACTTGTCAGTAATTTAGTCATAGAATCGATAGTGTTAAATATTTTTTGATAAAACTTTGTAAAGATCAATTTCAGAGGACGCCAATTCCAGTGGGATTCTGGATTTTTCAGCCTCTGAAGAATGTGATCTTGCATGACTTGGTGAAAAAAAATGGACGTCGTTGGACTGCAAAATACGCACCTTTTCCCCCTCCACACGTCAAAACAAATTTCGTCAAAATCGCTCCATAAATAAAAAATTTATGAAGTCACTCTGAATATACTGTGTTAATTCAAAAACTTGGTTTTCGGAGCAGTTGCCTTATTACTTGTTCAAGATATTTATAAATGGCCTGTCGGGACCCAAATTACCAACACCCAAAGAAACATATCTAGGCACAGTCAAAAAAATTTACTATTTAGTAGAAATTTAAATAAAATTTTATAAGATTTACATTTTAACACCTCCATGCAATCGGAATTTCAACTTTTTTTATGACTATTCCTACTGTTACACTCGGGCACAACATATGTGCCGCGTGGCCCCAGTAGCAAAATTAGGTGTGGTACATGCAATATACCTCATGGCACTTGAGGTGTTAATAAACATAAAACACTAATAACACAATAACACAAATAAAAATAATAATTCCAATGAAAAAAACAAATTTTTTTTTTTTTATTTAAATACATTTTTTTTTATTTATTACAATGTAATCGGCCTTTTGATTCTACAGCGTGGAAGACGAATTTGCTCCATGGCCCACTTTAAAAAAAACTAGGTAACAGATCGACTTTAAATAAGTCTCACCCAATCGGGCATGTTCAAAAATTTTGAATTTTTTTTTATGAATAACACAGTTCAAAATAAAGCTACATTTAAATTTTTTTCATCTAATAATCTGCCTGAGTTATTAATTTTTTAAAAATTTATGTCGTCACTGGGAATAGATCAATAGGAACTAGCCACACAACGTTGCCAGTTAGACAGTATACGAAAAGTAATAAACGTTCGTTTGTGTGCACCGTCTTATTTTTAGACTTCTTAAATATCGTTAAATAAATATCTTTAAAATAGAAAATATCAAATGTTTTTAAAAGTATTATTTAACTTTAAACTTTCACCACATTTATAGTTTCATTGTTTTAAAAAACAACAACTAATAAACAAGAAAATCGCAAAGCGACAACACTGCATGTGTCTGTCATCTGTCAATCAAGAATTTGTGTGTTGTGTCAATCGATAATTATTTAATTTTGATGTTTTTATAAATATTATGAGTACGAAAAAAATATTTCCTCCCAAGATGTGATAATGATTTACAGTTTATATTCATTATTAAAAATATGTATTAGTGTTGCTAGAAATATGAAAAGAAGAAAATTATTATTATTATTATTATTATTATTATTATTATTATTACACAGAAACGCCTCAAGCAACAGCTACATTATTTTGAGGTTTGTATCTATAATTAAAATGAAAATGTTTTATTGTAATTTATTATCTACCATTGTAGTAACGATGTTCTTCTCTATTTTTTTAGATACCAGATGATTTTAAAAACTGTTCATTTTTTAAAAGATGGATAAATCTTTACATAAGAAGTGGGTAGTATCACACAAATGTCTCAACAGTTCTTGTTATTCAGCACACAAGAGCCAACTCACTGATTCTATCAAAAAAGAAAAACAGAAAACAAAAAAAAATGTTTTCTAAAAAGTTGACTGGAAAATAACCTTCTGCTAGTTGCGTTTTTCATCTCTATTTAATAAAAATACACCGGATTTCAAGATGAAGCAGTAATTTCTGACATTGTTCCCTTCCCCCTTCGGGAAATTTAAAATGAGCCTACTATAAGTTTGAAGGTGTATATCCTAAAATACCTTCTAAAAGAACCTCCCTCGGAACCTCCTGAAAGTTTTAAAGATAGTGAAGTTTTGTCTGAATCAGAAGAAATATCTGATTCAGAGGGACTTAATAATTATGAGGAGGATCTTCAAAACCAATAAAAAAAATAAACCGAAGGTATATTTAGAATTGCCCAACAGTGTTTTTAAAATCCTCAATAATATTTATAAGAAGAAAAGTGTAGCTTACATAAACCTTTTACATTTCTGTGTGAATTAGTGTTATTGTTAACCTAAAAGAACTTATTTTGTTAGACTAAATACCTAACAATTTAATAAACAGTTTGATTTTTTTATTAATTTATCACATTTTAGAGATTATAATAATTGCATATACACAAAAATGTAAAATCTGTGAAAATTTTATTTATTAACCTATTATTAAAAAAGTACCTGAATAAGATAAACAAAGTAAAAAAGAGTTTATCTACAAATAATAAAAAATATATACACAAGTCCTAACAATAATGAAGATGCACAAATTAAAATTTCTTCTAAAGATTTATTGTCAAATTCAAGTTTTTTAGTATTTTAAAGAGTATATTTTTATGGATTCCTATTTTTTCAATTTTTATTACTTTTCTATGTTCCAAATTATTTCATAAAAACTAAACATATTTGTGTTTTTAATATTTCAATTTAGCAACATTATCGTAGATTTATTCATGTAAATACTAGACATGTGTATAATAGTTGTAAGAGAAAGAGTTTGTATATTTACAAAAAGTAGTCATTCATACACAAAAATGTACTTAAATTACAATTATATGCAATGACATGTAGCAAGTAGGTAATCATCGACCAATAAAAAGTAGTAGTAGTACAGTAAATACATGTGCACTATCCTTCTAAATAGTTTTAGATATTATTTAATTTTAATTTTTGAGGTAAGAAAATTTTATAAACTGTTTTTATACAATTTGCTTATTGTATAAACTCGTTTTATACAATAACAAATTTGCTATTTCTCAGATAAAACATAATTATACTTTTATTTCTAATTATAGAAATAATACCAACAGTACAGCTTTAAACGTCACTATCTTGTTCAAATTAGAGATTGGCCCTTGTTGCTTCAAGGTACAGATATATCATCCCAATTTCTAGTGTTATATTTGTGGATATTAGTGTACGCTAATATATTATAAAAAAATATATTTTTCTTATAGATATAAATGAGGTAAAGGGTAAAAGTAAAATGTTTGTTTTAGAAAAACTGTTACTGTTTGACAACCCTTATGGCCTGAGATAAATATGTTTTTACTATAAGGTGTATTGCTCCATATAAACTGTAACTACTGTTAAATCAAATTAAAAATAAAGTATAACATACCTTTCTTTCTTAACATGCTTAACTTTGGCACTTATAAACTGAGTATTGTTAAAAAAAATGCAGTAATCATATCTTGGTTAACAATGGGTAAAACACTTAAATCAGTTTTTATAATTCCAGCTGACAAACTCATATTAATAATAAAATTAAACGAATTAGCAAATATAAAAGAAATAAATCGAGAATTGAGAAAAAAGTATACAAAACAATAACGGATGTTAGGTTAGGCGGTCTAAGTGGTGTCAATTTTAAGTGTCACTAAGACGTGCGTTCATTGGCTTGGTTTTGAATAACAAAAAAAACTTCGACACAAGCTGATTGGTCTATTACCGATAACGTACACATTTCAAATGTTAAATTCAAATTGGTTTTAATTTAAAAATTTTTGGCTTTTTTAACAAACTGATTATTTAGAGAACTTGTATAGCGACTAACTATTACAATATAATTTATAAAATATCATATCTCACATGTGAACATGGCCCATTCAACCAAAGCCTTCATTAAAAGGTGTGGCTAGTAAGGTGAACTATAAGTTAGATATGAGCCACAATAGATCCAACTTGGTCGCAGTAGATGGTTAAGATCATTTTCAACCTAACCTAACCTATTATATAATTAACAATAATGGGGGGCAATCAGTAACACAAACACAATAGTAGTTTGATCAACAAGAGTGGATATGAGCACGACGTCGTAGGCGGAGTGCTCAATCATCTAAGTGCTATGTGGACAATCCACTTGAGTTGTACAGTATATTTTTTCTACGACCCACCAACTAAAATTTACAAATATATTTTAGGATATTAAGACAAAATTATTAATTTTAAAATAATTTATAACAAATAATAATTTTTACGAATTTTTATTTTCAAAATGGAGTGAGATTTTATGACCTCTTGAATTATGACCGTTGAATCAAATAGGGATATGCACTTTCCAGGGGAAAATATCTCCCAAATTTGCTCTATTTTGCCTTTAGGTTCTGGTAATATCCGTTGGGGCTTGTTCATTAATATGTTTCGTTTTATACCATACTACTTTAATAAAATAATTAAGGTCAGAAATATTGGAGGACCATACTATTAGGATCCATACTTTTTTATAATTCATAAGTCGGCATCAGTTCAGGATAGAAAAATCCTTAGAATATTTAGTAAATTATCATCGTCAACCTCGTGTCCTGTACTTCTGCTTGATAATATTTATTCTTGGATTTCTAACCTCACACAACCTTACAAACGAACTACTCCAAAATGCTTGGCTACAGCCTTCTTTTAGAAAATTGAAATTCGGGTATAATTTGTCCTGTTCCAGGTGTCCCTTTATAGTTCCTAACTTAATGTAATATTACAGCACCCCTTATAATTTTTGGACAAGCATATCTCAGAAAGTAATTTTTCAAAAAAAAATTGGGAGGATAAATTAGGCAATAATATCTAGAATATGCATATATTTTAAAATTTGAATTCCTTTCAGTTTCCAAGAAAAAAACCAAAGTGCTTTAAGTTTTGAAATATCATAATGAAAATAAATGCATTATTCAACAGCACTATAATTTATATAATCCCCAAATTTAAACTCTAAATGCCTTCGCCAAAATTAGCTGCTAAAACGCCTCGTTAAGCGCTATCTTCTGTTGTAAACTGGTGTAAATCGTGGCAAGTAACGAATGATGACTAAGAGTGTACGATACGATAGTTTTAGCTACAAATTTCAGCAAATTTTAAAAAATTATTCATAAGAGATTAAGAGTCTAAATTTGGGGCTTATATTAAGAATAGTGCAGTTGAGGAATGAATTTATTTTCATTATATTTCAAATTTTATGCCATTTAATTTTTTTTTTTGGAAACTGGAAGGAATTAAAACTTTAAAATATATGTATATTCTAGATATTATTGCCTAATTTATTTTGCCAAAATATTATTTAAAAAATATAAATTCTTTATGAGATATGCTTGTCCGAAAATTTTAAGGGATGCTGTAATTACCTTGAAGACCTATTTTTCAACAGTTTCCAAATTAATAGAAAAAATTTATTGTTAATTTGGAATTTTAAAAGGTATAACTTCTTTTCTAAGCATTTTTTTATATATAAATAATTTTTAGATTTTTTTAGAATATATTTTTGTTGCACAATGTATAATTTCGAACGAAGACCAAAAAAATCAGTGATTGGTATGTTATCGTTCTTATCTTTTATCATACCTACCTATTACTTTTTAATTAACTTGATCAATTTCGTAAACATTCTTCACTGTGGATAGTCTGAAGTATCAAAAAACTGGCAATCGTATTTTTTGATAATTTCATGAGAATCATGTCCGTATTACTTTGAAAAAGAATGTTGGGCACCACTATATTTAAAACTTACTAAACTTGACTATCGATTAGTGATACAAATATAGAAAATCACTAACCATTAAGATATTATAATTAAACAAAGTTTTAGATAAGGTAGAAACAAATTCTAATTCACAGAGATTTACTTATTCAAATTTAGATGATTTATTAAAAATAGACTTATCTGTTGTAACAAGAGGTAGTATATAAGGAGTGATTTGTATAGGCCTTCTTCAAAGGGACTCGAACGATACTCTTCGGACAGCACCAAACTTCTAGGTATAAATCTTTATAAACTTAAATCTCCAGAAGCTTCTTTAGATGTAACTCGAACTAAACCTCTTGATATAGCTTGAAATAAACTTCTTGATAGAAATCACCATAAACAGTTTAGATATATCTTGAATTAAACTTCTACACTATGACTTGAAATGAACTTCTTCGATACAGCTTCAACTAAACTTCTAAACCGTCTAGATACACCCAGGCTACAAGGAAAAGGTAAAAATATCAAGAAAGGAACTAGAAGATTTATATCGGAACCAGATAAAATGCATATAACTAATAATTGAACAATTTAAACTATCAAGTGAATAGTTTCACAGAGACTAAAATTAACATTAAAAGGAAAAATCTTATTTAACATATTTAAATATAGTAAAGCATATTATCTCATTCCAAACAAAATAATATATAAAATTTTATAAAACGTGTTATCCTTGTGTTATTCATGTTGAGGTTATGTTTCAAATTTTACATTTTATTTAAGAAATTTTTGTACAAAATATATATTTTCAACAAAATATCGGTATTAAAACTTACCTTATAAAATCAGACGGCCGATAAGAATATTAAAAGACAATTAGTACATTGGATGTCCAAGATAATTAATTATTCGTTGACAGATACGAACCGAAATGAAATGGCAACTTTTGACGCAAGGCATAAATGTCAAATGACATTTGAGTAGAGATATTTGCGTCAAAATAACGAAAACGGTTCCAACCGTTACAATTTTTGGGTCTAAATAACGAAAACGGTTCCAACCGTTACAGTGTATAAAATGAAACAATTTCTTACAGTGTAAGTTATTAATAGTTGTATTAGGTAAATTCGAAGTGCTCATAAATAAGTTTCAAGAAAAAAATTCATAATTACATTCTTGAAAACTCAAGTAAGATTTAGCATAACAACGTACCAACAACAGCCAAGTTTTTTTTCAATGTTATAAAAAGAATTACAACAATTTTTCCTAATGTTCCCCTAATGTTTTGATTCTGGGTAGCAACGTTTCCGATATTCCTCCCCTGTTACTAATTTAACTGGCGTTAAAGCCGTTTCGGAAATCCCAAAAAGCCGTAAAATTGCGTGCGTACATTAGAAGAGGATAACCGAAAATAAAAACCCAACGTATTTTACCTATATTGAGTGGCAGCCGTTAGTGATAACGGAAACCGTTCGTCAAATATTTCGTTTTTGCCAACCGATCGCGACGAAGAATGGGATAGGGATATTCGGGAGATATAGTGCGCTAGTTGAGAGTTAGTAGAGGTGCCTCACGCTCTCTCTCTTTCTCTCTTTCTCACACTCTTGACTTGTCGAATGGCTACTAAAAACTAAAAAGGGCACTGGTTAATGGGATGTGACGTATTTGCACGACTTGGAACGCTGCATAGCCGATTTATGGCCTGTTCTGTGTTCAGCAGTTGTTTCGTTTTGCTATTCTTTTTTTTAAACAACTATTAAGTAGGTCTTAAAAATAGGAAAGAAATGGGCAAAAATGCGATGAATCGTAAATTAGTTAAAAGAAAGCATTGACATTTTTATTGCAATTTACGAAAAAATAATTTTTACAAGAAAACGCTCATTTATATATTTCATTCGGCATTTAGAAGCAATTTGGTCTTAAAATACTAATAATAAATAATACTAATATTCGTGTTCATGAGGATCCAATAGAAGAATTAAAAATGTTAAAATTTGCCTAATATTATCAGAAAACTATATACCAACTGTTTATTATAGGGAAGAATAATATAAACCCCGGTTCCTGGCCTATAAATAAAAACAACGTTGCTATTAAAAAATCTTCTGATGTTGATGGCGTAAGGCATAAGAACAGAAACCATAAAAGAAGTTGCTCTGGAAATTGCAGACCAACTAACTTATTTAAAATATACATGTTTCAATAGAAGTTCTTTACTAAAAACAAAAAATGTAGGATAAATAAACCGTTGCATATAGGTGAAGAATAAACAAAGTTGGAAAACTCCAAATCAGTTTTCTTGATTTAAAATATTTTAAAAATCTAACAAAATTATACATTTTGTCGCACCGTCAATATGTGTTTAGAGCACAAAGCACATAGAGGTTCCACGTGAATGACCAAGGCACATACTTTTTCTTTTACTATACGGAGAATGGTCGCACTGCGCAGCTTTCTGAGTGCCTGTTAAAAGGAGATAGAAAACTCCGCCATTTTGAACCCTTATTACGTGTTGCCAACATCTTGGCGCAATATTTTTAATAGGTGCGTTTTAATCATCCGCTTCTGCTTTGGAATTGTCGGTTTTCTTGTTTTAATCTCACAGGTTAGAACGACTGAACCGACAATTCCGGAAGCAGAAGCGGATGATTAAAACGCACCTGATATTTTGCTTGCTGCTGTCAGTGTCAGTGAATATTATTTTTGGAGTCACAGTTTATTGCTAAAGAATCAGTTAGCTCACTCGGACCAGTTGAAAGTTCCAAAATAACATCCACTCCAGGAATACAAATTCAGGATACGCAGAAGACTGCTGTTTTATTATAGACGGTTGTCATATATTGTATTATCTGAGTTCCGCAGTGTATAAACTGGAACATTGAGATAAAAAGTGCCGACGCAAAGTGAGCGATCTGATTATTTAGCTATAACTGTGTCATAGGGTTCAAAATGGCCGCGCCCTATGTTGGGCGTGTCGGACCTCTCTCTTGCCCCGTATAGTAATCAAAGTATGTGGACCAACGTCAAAACCGACAACTGACATTTCTTATGGTACTAACTCGGGGCTACTGGTTAAATTGTTAAATCTTCTTCCATTATTATGGGTGAAACATAGCCAAAGAATTGAAAGATATTATGACGTTTATTTATGTTTTTGGTAATTCTGATTTTTCAGTCTGATTTTAGTGATTTTGTTGCTGGCTTTGGCTTTTGGTTTATGTTTATAGTTTATTCCTAGTTATTTGCACAATTGTGATGTTTTGTTTTTCAATTTTCTACTGTGTTTTGCAATGATTTTGGTGCTATGTTGAAAACTTTTAGAAAAACTGCATTGATTCACCATGCATCAGTTTAGAAATTCATAAAAAGATAAACGGTACAACTAATTGGTAATTAATTTATCGCTGGACTAGATCCCGAAATCAGTTTCCACATAAGAGAGTATACAATCTGTATTTGGAAGGAAAATATTTATCTGTGAATGATTTTTAAAAGTATTCACCTTTTAACCCAATACATATGTCCTATAGTACATGTGTCCTCAGGTAAAAAGATATTTATAAAATATATTATTTTATTTTTAATAAAATGTAATATCCTAGTGTCCAGTTCACATTTAAATACATATTGATATTTTTAAAGATTTGAGATTGTATACTTTTACTTTAAGTAATTGTTAAATGCATAGTTAAACATGTATTAATATTGTTATTTATTTTGTTCTAATAATATTTATAACATATTATAAGAATGTACTAATTTATTATTTATTGACATATCTTTTATTTATTTATTTAATAATAAAATGTAAAATCAACTCTTCACATCAGACACGTTATAACAAATTAATTCCTTAAATTTGGCACTATCGATATAAATTATTTTGTAAAATAAAAGTTTAGAACTTCATTCTATAGTATTAAAAATGGTTTGATTTGAATGTGTGGAAAAACGGACAATAACTTCACTCATTAGCTTATTTTTAGATAAATTTTTGAAAAATATACTATTGTTATTTATGGTTTTTTCATTAGTTTTAAAACCATATATAATAAAAGATAATTCCAACAGGTAAATTAGGCAATACAATTTACAATGTCTTAATATGATGCACTCCTATTTTGTAATATATTAATATATTTTTTTTATATTAAATTACATACAAATAAATTTTTCAATCCTTTACTTTATTTGTATGGGATGTTTAGTTATTCTGTTATTTATTAACAAATTAGCAAATTTTCGTGTGATTCTAGATTAGTTTCATTCTATTTTTTTTTTTTAGGTTTTAAAAGTGGTGACTTCCATGAATAATTCAAACTTTATAAAGTAGGTTCAAGAACAAATATTTCTCAATATGCCTGAAAGATTAGTTCTGGTTGTAGATAATGCTTCTTACCACAATGTAAAAACCGAAAAAGTATTAGTTGAGCATCTACGAAAGCAGAAATATTAGAATGGCTTACGGTCCACAAAGATGACCATTATGCCAATAACACAAAACCCGCTTTGTAAGAATTATTAAAAAAATTTCGGTTACGGTTTACAGAAAGAACATGGGAATAAAGTCTTACGGTTGCCACCTTATTATCCAAAATTTAACCCAGTAGAAAAAATCTGGACACTGGTTAAGAATTGGGTAGCAGTGCACAATACTACATTTAAACTAGATGATGTAGAGAAATTACCCAGGAAGAAATTTTTTGAAGTTTCTGTTCAAAAATGGTGTTCTATTTGCGAATCTGAATGGTTAAAAAAAACCCAATCTTGATAAGGCTGTAGATTCTCTTATGTTTACTGCAAATACAGGATCGTCTGACGAATCTAATTCAGAGGATGATTTTAGCAGTGAGAGCAGCAGAAGTATTATAAAATTGCTTAGTGACTTTTAAAGCAATTAATATCACAGCATACCTACCTAGAGTATAGGTAAATATTTCTTGAATTTTGTGATGTGGCTTAAATAGATAATTTTAAAATCGATATATCACAAAAGTCAATAAACAAAAAATATGAAATTTTTACTAATACACTTTTCCAATAATATTTAAAATTTCATGAATTTTTTTTTAACTAATAATGGGATTAAACAAGTTTTAATTTTTAAAGTAAGGGTAAAAAGTATAAAATTTTTTAAAATATTTCACACATGTGCAAGTAGCAGACAATTGAATAATAAATACAACAAACGATTTTGTATTCATTGTTCTTTTGATTAACTACTATAATATGCTGCAGATTTCGTTAAAGTTTTTGTATATGAACGGTTTTAAAAATTTATATATTTTTACCTGCTTTTCAACATTAAAAATTGTTAATACTAAAGTTACATAATATCCTATATTATGGCATTTGAGTTCCAACTTTTTAATGATTTTTGCCAGTAGTTTGAGTTTTGAGTAAACCATTTAACTAATATATTACCAATATTTTAAGCATTCCTAAATTAAAATAAGTAATTTTATGAGTTCCTATTTTTTGGTTCTTGACATTTTTATTATCTATACGATATACTTAGGACTTAAAATCATATGCTATTGGTTGTCCTAAGAAGAGAACGATATCTCAGTTAGTTCATTTTTATTAAAAAAACGTTTATAACCCGTCATTTTAAGGGAAATTTAATATACATTTTTTTGTTTAAAGCAATACACCTGTCTCTACTTAGATAGCAATTATAGACAAAAAAAGAAAAAAAAATGGATTTTTGCTTCTTAAATTCTTTTTTATATTTATATTTTTTAATTAAAAAATTTAAATAAATAATTTAATGTAAAATAATCGTATTCTTTACAAAAAAATTCATATTAACTTCATGAATTTTGCTTCGCTCAGAAAGCAATTGTACGCAAAAAAATAAAAAAAAAAAATGGATTTTTTGCTATTTAATTCGGTTTTTCATAATGTTTTAAAAAAAAAAAGTAAATAATTAATCTGGATTTTGCTTCGATTGCGAGATATAATTAAAAAACTTTAAGGGTTGCATTTTTATCCTCATCTTCAATTTCTACCTGCTAATTCAATAGTATCTCTATTGACCATTTGAATGATTTATGCGATAAAAACGCATGAAAGTAGTCATTCTTTTCTATATCACATATTCATTAGAGACTATAAGCGATGTGTTAGTTGGCAAATTGCACTTTTTTTTTTATTTTAACATTTCTTGCAATAAAAATGGGTGAAAATTATTTAAACCATTTCTATATTTATATTTATTTAAGCAATAAAGTTGAAATGGTTACGCTACTGATTTGAAGTCAAACGTCAAATTTATAATATGATGCTAATTATGACGACACGTTCGCGCATACGACTACAACTTCAGGTGGCTTCTTCTTTCGTAAAACGCATTCTAAAACCTTTCTAAAAAAAAAAAAAAATAGAAATCAGACAACGTGCTAAATAATCATATTGGAAATGGTAAATTATATTGAATAGTAAATTTATGAACTGACAAAATTTTATAATTTGACAACTACTATCAAACATCAAACAAACAAAAAGAGCTTTAGTGAAAATGTCTGCTTCTTGATCGTGTGTAGGTACAGGTACATACTGTATTTAAATCAGACCTTCAGAAACTTTGTCTCGAACGAAATGAAATTTAATGTCAACATGCTTCAATCTATTATGATTTTCAGGATTCTTTGCTACTTTTATCGCCGACTGATTATCTTCGTATATAGTAATGGGATCATTGATTTTAACACCAAGATCTTCTAAAATATTCTTAATCCAGCACGCCTTACTAACACATAAACAGGGACATGTATTCTGCTTCATTTGACGACAGTGCCACTGTTTGCTGTTTTCGTGTAGCCCAAGAAATTGTTGATCCATAAAGCTTGAATACATAACCTAAAGTTGATTTTTGGTCTTTCCGATCTCCAGTCCAGTCAGCATCTGCAAAGCCAATTAAGATAGGCTGCTCTTTTGTTAATTTTTCATAAACTAACTTCAAATTTATTGTACCTTTAACATATATTAACACCTGTTTAAGTAACACACCGAGGAACACAAATCTGGTATTGTTCACAAAGCCGCATACATTAATGACCCAATTAGTTGTCTGGATTCTTTTTCTAAATACATGTCGTTGGAACTTTCATCAGAGATTTTTATATTTGGATCTATTGGAATTTGAACAGGTTTACAATCTATCATGCCGAATCTTTTAAGGATATTTTCTAAATAACTTATTTGACTAATTTCAATTGTTTTCCTGTTGTACTGTATGTATTCCTAAATAATTTAAAGCTCTCCCTAAAATTTTCATTTTAAAGATTTTAAAATACAAGCAATAATCCGATTTTCATCTGCTGAAGTCCATTTTTTCTATGAAACTATTAAATTTTTCATTCCAATAACGTGGGGATTTTTTTAAGCCATATTAAGATTTATTCAGTTTTAATACGACATTAATTGGTAGATCCATTGCTTTAGGCCTTTTCAAATAGACATTATCCTTTATATATTCATATAAACAGGCACTTTTAACATCTAGCTGGTATAAAGGAAGATTTTTTGTGCTGCTATTGGCAAAAGAATTATCATAGTAGTTATTTTAGCAACAGGTGCATATATTTCAGAAAAATCAAATTCTTGTTGTTGTTGAAAGCCTTTAACTACTAACCTGGACTTATATTTTATCACGTCACCTTTTTCGTTTTCCTTCTTCTTCAGCACCCACTTAGTTTCAATAGCATTTTTATCCAATGGTAACTCTACCTTTGATCATGTGCTGTTTTCTTCAAGTGCAGAAATTTCTTTTGTAATTGCTTCCTGCCTAAAATTCCTTTCTTCGCCATTTATTACTTTCCTATCTGTATACAGAAAAGGAAAGTATAGGAATCATGATTTTTGTCGACATCCTGTTTTCGACGAATTTTTACGTTTTGGGGTGCCCTGAATCCGTTTTAATTATTTTCGGGATGATGTATGTGTGCGCGCGCGTGTGTGTGTGTGTGTGTATGTGTGTGTGTGTGTGTGTGTGTGTGTGTGTGTGTGTGTCTCTGTGTGTGTGTGCGTGTGTGTGTGTGCGTGTGTGTGTGTGTGTGTGTGTGTGTGTGTGTGTGTGTGTGTGTGTGTGTGTGTGTGTGTGTGTGTGTGTGTGTGTGTGTGTCTGTATCCACCATAACTCATGAACTGATACAACGAAAAACACCAAATTTTAAACTTAAGCTTTATTCCGACATCCAATGAACTGATTAGATTTTGGGCAAAGTCAGAACATCTGGGGGGTACTTTATGGGTGATCATTTTTATATTTTATGGAATATATCTGTTATTTACGTTTGGAAAAGAAAATTCTTTAAATAAAAGTTACTTACAATAATATTATCAATATTTTTTGTTTTATACAAAATTTTCCTAAAATGGTCCGTATTCGATAATTTTGACAAAATGTAAAAAAAAAAATATTTTTTTATAAAAATTTTTCAATTAAAAGTTATTTGTAATATAATTCTCTATAATTTTTACGCTATACATAATTTGTCTAAAATGGACCGTATTCAAGGTATTTGAGAAAATGTGTAAATTTCGAATTTTGAAAACTCAAAAACGGATAAAGGAAAAACATTAAATTTTAAACTTAAGTATTATTTCGGCCTGAAGTGAAACGATTAGATTTTGGACAAAAGTCGGAACATCTGAAGGGTTACTTTATGTGAGGCCATTTTTATATTTCATGGAATATATCTGTTATTTATGTTTGGAGAAGAAAATTTTTTGAATAAAAGTTACTTCTAATATTTTTATCTATAATTTTTGCTTAATGTCAAATTTTCCTGAAATGGTCCGTATTCGACCAATTTGACAAAATGTGCAAAATTCTTATTTTTAAGAAAATTGTTGAACTAAAAGTTGTTTGCTATATCAATCTCTATGATTTTTGTTCATATATTATTTTTCTAAAATGGCCCGTAATGGAAAAATTGGAGGAAAAGTGCTAAATTTAAATTTTTCAGTGTTTTCGTTTTCAATGAATATCTATAAAAAAATGTTTCGAGGTAGACGTATATGGAAAATGTATATATTTAGTTTATTCTCTAAAAATTTAAAGAGGTGCTGCAATAGGTTGTACAAAATAACCGGAAAAAGCCTATAATTACTAGATAGGAAAGTCATTTGTTGGACACATCAGATTTTTTTGATATGAAACCAACTTTGTATCTATGTACCTATAACGGAATTCACATTGTGTTTAATTAAATTTTCGTCACCCTTTTTGTGTTATTTATTATGAAAAAAAAAAAAAAATACAATAGCAACAATTTCTTCCAATTTATTTAACATCCCATTTCAATATCTTAAATCTACATCGAGATTCAGAATTCTCTGCGTTTGTATTTCGACAACATCAAGCAATACCTGAATAGTTTAATTAACAGAATTAGATAATTTGAAGGTAGTCCGTCATCCTGACAGGGTCGAGAAGCAAAGCGAGAAAAGGGCGTAGGACGCCGAAGGGACCGATCCTAATTACAGATGGCGGCAAAGCCTGGATGTTGAACTCTCTTCGGGGACCAGCCGCGTTTGAAATATTAACGCTGAATATAAGGTGACTTGTGTGGTGGTTTCGGCTTTCTGTTCCTTCTATCTACTATACATATAAAAGTATAAGGAAGGGTGAGCAGTTCAGTTCAAATTACGTCTGCTTTTATAAAAAAGATAAAGGCTTTTTTTTATAAAAGAATGGTTTTCTAATTACCAATGTACTGGGTGTCAAAATAAAAAGGACGCAAGCCATATTTAAGGAACCGTTTATGGCCAATTTTAAAAATATGAAAAGAAATAGAAAACGTCATGTTACAAATATGTTAAACATGATCTGCGTGATATTTTAATTAATTTTTTCAACACCCACATGGATATTACCTTATCTACGTACAGATTACAAAACGAAAAAGTATGCTGTTGCCTTTAACTGAACGAATATATTTCTTATCCATTCTAGGTAGTGAAAACGCTGCAAAAAATTAAATCCGCCAATCACTGTTCATATTTTGATCAACCGATTGCTATTATTATTAAAATTTTAAATAAGTGACAATTCTATCAAACTAATTGTCAGTATATTTTTTAGTTATTGAGATTAAACATACATTAAAATGGGTTATTCTTTTGCAGCATCAATAAATAATACCATTCTTTTTTTATTTCGTCTATAATAATAAATAATTTGTTAATGTAAATAAAACTATATAAAGTCAATTTAATTACGAGTATTAAAGCAACAAAAATAAAAGAGTAAGTAATCTTGTAATTAGCGTTCTTGCCTTCCATGCAGAGGATTGGAGTTCAATTCTCAGACATGGAAAAATAAAATTAACTTTTTTTGTTTTTTTTTTCGTTTATTTTACATATTTTAAAAATTATTAAAATAATAAATTATTTTAAAATTAGTTATTTTGTCTTAATAACCTAAAATATTTTTTTATTTGTAAAATTTCGTTAGTGGGTCGTAGAAAAAATATAATGTACATCTCGAATGGTTTGTCCACATCGCACTCAGACGATTGAGCACTCCGCCTACGGCGTCATGCTAAAATTTCGTCTTCGTGTGATATGAACATCATGTCCACTCTTGTTGCACAAACTACTATTGACTACTTACTCCTTTATCTGTTTATCATTGGTCATAAGTATTAAGCAATCTAGTATCATGGAGACTATGGCCTCCACAGGTAAACTCTTGTAATAAAATCTTATCTTAGATAAAAGAGACCAGAGATATAACATACACTGGTGTTTAACCTGCGCAAATGTTGTCAATTTCTAAAGAAAGGTTAACGGAGTGGGGGAACTGGGCAGAAACCCGAAATCTGTGACAAGGACTGGATTTGTTTGTTAGCATCATAATGAACTAGTAGATTTATTTAAAATATATTAAAAAAACCAAAAAAGGTTGACAGCTGTGTGCACGTAGTTTAGATTCAAAAAGGAAAAACTTGTATTTCGTGCAAAACTTTTTTATTAATCAATGAAAAGCGCTTTCGGCTTATTTGCCATCATCAGTGCTCATCTACAAAAATTGTGGATGTAAACTTACAATTTAAAAAGATTTTAAAAAAATATATTATAAAATCTGAATTAGACTTTTAAGTCAAAAGTTAAAATAGTATATATACAATTGTTTGAACAAATTAAAAATTACAAGAAACAAACAAAGTGACAAAAAACTGGTATTGGGAAGAGTGAGTGTGGGATAAGCCCTTACAAATCAAATCTGATCTCCAGAAGCAAGTTAGCTTGTGTGGAATTAAGGAATCATGCCACCCTCACTATTCGCAAAATTGAAAAAAGGTTAACAAATTAGTTAAAATTTAAAGAAATTTACAATAAGAGGGTGACAGTGGAAGATATATTGAAATTTGAATCTAGAATGCAATATTTGATATGAAGAAAGTAAAACGCAGAAGGCCAAAGTAAAAAAACTGAAGGTTTTTTTTATATGTTTTATATACTTTATAATTATGAAAAAGTCTACCTACTGTCCACAACGTATCCAACAAGTTCCTGGTCATCCTCACTCCCAAAATTATATATTTCGGGATATTTACAACTTGCTAAATCATAATTTTATTAATATTAATATTTTCAAATTTAAATTTATCTCTTCATTTTGGTTCAAGTTGTTTAACCGTTTCCACATGACAGTGGTGACAAGCGACACTTGAAGACTTTGACTTGTCAAATGTCAACAGAAGGAGGTGCATTCACCTCAGTGTGGAACATGTTTCTCCGAGTGTGATTCGAGTGATTGGAGGTTAACGGAGATCAAAATTTGTTATTGAATTTAAAGCACTGATCTGTATTATTTTACTGGATAGGATATAGGCTATATTTAACATACTATAAATCCGTTCCACCAAGGAGACCGGAAGTGCAACACTGCTGGCCGATTTGGGCAAATTATGGTGGGTTCACAGAACTGAATTTTGGGATAATTTGACATACCTAACCTATAATTTGATTAGTTTTTCTTCTTATTCTTCTTCTACTTCTTTTGCGGGCAATGTTCTTCGGGACAATTCACCCACGATTTGATTTTTTTATGAAAGAAAATATAAAAATGGAAACGTGAAGCATATTGTGTCTTCACGAAAGAACGTTTATTGTTTATATCATAGTATTTCTATCCGATACTACCTACATAAATAAAAAAAAAACATCTCGTCGTAACTTGTTGACACAATTAAATGACAAATGTGATGACAAATGGAAATAGAGGTTATGTTAAATAACATCCGGTCCGCCATATTATTTGCCCAAATCGGCCAATTTTTCGGAACGTTTTTTAGGGGACTATATCCTATCCAGTAAAATAATACAGATCAGTGATTTAAAGATTTAAATCTTTTCAATAACAAATTTTGATCTCCGTTAACCTCCAATCACTCGAATCACACTCGGAGAAACATGTTCCACACTGAGGTGAACGCACCTCCTTCTGTTGACATTTGACAAGTCAAAGTCTTCAAGTGTCGCTTGTCACCACTGTCATGTGGAAACGGTTAAACAACTTGAACCAAAATGAAGAGATAAATTTAAATTTGAAAATATTAATATTAATAAAATTATGATTTAGCAAGTTATAAATATCCCGAAATATATAATTTTGGGAGTGAGGATGACCAGGAACTTGTTGGATACGTTGTGGACAGTAGGTAGACTTTTTCATAATTATAATGTATATAAAACATATAAAAAAAAACCTTCAGTTTTTTTACTTTGGCCTTCTGCGTTTTACTTTCTTCATATCAAATATTGCATTCTAGATTCAAATTTCAATATATCTTCCACAGTCACCCTCTAATTGTAAATTTCTTTAAATTTTAACTAATTTGTTAACCTTTTTTCAATTTTGTGAATAGTGAGGGTGGCATGATTCCTTAATTTCACACAAGCTAACTTGCTTCTGGAGATCAGATTTGATTTGTAAGGGCTTATCCCACACTCACTATTCCCAATACCAGTTTTTTGTCACTTTGTTTGTTTCTTGTAATTTTTAATTTGTTCAAACAATTGTATATATACTATTTTAACTTTTGACTTAAAAGTCTAATTCAGATTTTATAATATATTTTTTTTAAATCTTTTTAAATTGTAAGTTTACATCCACAATTTTTGTAGATGAGCACTGATGATGGCAAATAAGCCGAAAGCGCTTTGCATTGATTAATAAAAAAGTTTTGCACGAAATACAAGTTTTTCCTTTTTGAATTTAAAATATATGTTTAATGGAATTTTGTATTGTGAAATAAAATTAACGTGATTTTTTAATATCAAACAGATGCACAACATTTTATGTAAAAAAAAGACCTTTTATAGAATATTTCGTTAGCGTTTATTTACTACGGACTTTTCAGCAAGATACTACAGTAAAATGTTGAAATAGAATATTGTTAATAGAGCAAGAAATGGTACTCATTGTCTACGAGTATTATAAAAAGCATGTGCGCAGGCGAATACTGAAAATCAAAACTTTTGAGTCAAACATTATATTTTTTCTACGGCTATTACATAATATTAAAAATTAGTCAAAATGAGAAAAAGCTGTTTTGTATTGTAACCTCAGCTTCTTTCTTTAGGAATATTAATTAATAAAGAGGATGAGGATTGTCGAAATAAATAATCGATCATTGAAAATAATCGATTATTTTCGATCAATCCATTGTTTTCAATCTATTTGTTTTTCGTATTATCTTTAAAATAAACTACTTGATTATCTTTGAAAAATCAAAAATAATCGATTAATTAAAAAGCCAATTAACCGATAAATTTGTTTACAAAAAATTATCGTTTATTTTAAATAATCGATTATTTTCAAATAATCCATTTTTTTTCGTCCATTGAAACAGATTATTTGATAATCTTTGAAAAATCGAAAATAATCGATTAATTAAAAAGTCGATTAACTGATAAATCGATTTTCAAAAAAAAACCGAATTGTCGATTATTTTAAATAATCGATTATTTTCGATCAATCGATTATTATCAATAATTTATTTTTGTTGTATTTTATTTAAAATCGATAATTCGATTATCATTGAAATACCGAAAATAATCGATTAATTAAGAAGCCGATTCTACGATAAATCTATTTTCCAAAAAAAAAAAACCGAATTATCGATTATTTTCTAATAATCCTTTTCATATTTCCTTTACAATTGATTATTCTATTATCTTTGAAAAATCTAAAATAATCGATAAAAATCAACAAATCAAAAATAATTAATATAAATTAAAAAACTGATTAACCGATAAATCGATATTTCTAAAAAATAACCGAAATATTGGTTATATAAAATAACGAATTATATTCGATCAATCAATTATTTTCATATAATACCTTTGAAAATTTGAAAATAATCGATTAATCGAAAATAATCGATTAATCGAAAATAATTGATTATTCGAAAATAATCTATTAATCGAAAATAATCGATTAATCGAAAATAATCGATTAATTAAAACACCGATTAAACGATAAATCTATTTTTCCAAAAAATCGATTATTTTCAATTAATCGATTATTTTGAATAAATCTACTTTCTTTTTGTATTTCCTTTAAAATCGAATAATATATTATTTTGAAATTTTTAGTTATTCATCCTGTATTTTATCTAATATTCTTATAAAAATAATACTAATAATTAACTATGCTTCTTTACTTCTAATTTATCTACCAAAACGAGCTAAAAACCACCTTTAGTAAATATTCTTATAAAATTACTTTTTAAGAACAAAATTTCGTAGCAACAATGTCTATTTACTTCTTATTTAAATTAAATATTTAAAATTTTACCCTTTTGTAAATTTATGTAAGTAATACGAAATCTGTTTTCTGAAATGTATTTGATGAATATTTATTGAAATCCCTTAATGCGGATCTGATGTATTCATATCAAAGGATTATGGCGCTTTATGTCAAAACGTTAATAAATATCTTAGATAAAAGAGACCAGAGATATAACATACACCGGTTTTAAACCTGCGCAAATGTTGCCAATTTCTAAAGAAGGGTTAACGGAGTGGGGGAACTGGGCGGCGACACGCGGCGATCCGAACTCTGTGACAGGGACCGGACTTTGTTTATTAGCATCTTAATGAACTATTAGGTTTATTTAAAAGGTGTTTAATCGAATTTTGTATTATGAAATAAAATTAACGTGATTTTTTAATATCAAACAGATGCCACGACATTTTATGTAAAGAGAAGACCTTTTATAGAATATTTCGTTAGCGTTTATTTACTACGGACTTTTCTGCAAGAGATTACAGTAAAATGTTGAAATAGAATATATTGTTAATAGAGCAAAAAATGTTACTCATTGTCTACGAGTATTATAAAAATAGCATGTGCGCAGGCTAATACTGCAAATCTACCCTTATGAGTTGAACATTATATTTTTTCTACGGCTATTACATATTATTAAAAATTAGTCAAAATGAGAAAATGCTGTTTTGTATTGTAACCTCAGAAAAAAGTATATTAAGGCTTCTTTCTTTAAGAATATTAATTATTATAAAGGATGAGTCACGTATAACTCTAGAAATGCATATGTCTGAAACCAGATAACTTTTTAAAATTTAAATTTATTAAAAGTCATTTGGTCGCTAGGGATGAGTGATTATCGAAATAAATTATCGATCATTGAAAATAATCGATTATTTTCAATCAATCGATTATTTTCAAATAATATATTTTTTGTCATTTCCTTTAAAATCGACTACTTGATTATCTTTGAAAAATCGAAAATAATCGATTAATCAAAAATAATCGTTTAATTAAAAAGTCGATTAACTGATAAATCGATTTAAAAAAAAACAGAATGATCGATTATTTTAAATAATTGATTATTTTCGATCAATCGATTATTATCAATAATCTATTTTTATTGTATTTCCTTTAAAATCGTTCATTCGATTATCTTTGAAATACTGAAAATAATCGATAATTCCAAAATAATCGCCTAATCGAAAATAATCAATTAATTAAGAAGCCGATTCTATGATAAATCGATTATTACCAATAATCTATTTTATTGTATTTAAAAAATAATCGATTAATTAAAAAGTCGATTAACTGACAAATCGATTTTCAAAAAAAAACAGAATGATCGATTATTTTAAATAATCGATAATTTTCGATCAATCGATTATTATCAATAATCTATTTTTATTGTATTTCCTTTAAAATCGATAATTCGATTATCTTTAAAATACCAAAAATAATCAATAATTCCAAAATAATCGCCTAATCGAAAATAACCAATTAATTAAGAAGCCGATTCTATGATAAATCGATTTTCCAAAAAATAAAACGAATTATCTATTATTTTCTAATAATCCTTTTTTCATATTTCCTTTTATTTGAAATTGATTATTCGATTATCGAAAATAATTGATTATTAAAAAGCTGATTATCCAATAAATCGATAATTTTAAAAAAATAACCAAAATATCGATTATGTAAAATAACCGATTATATCCAATCGATTATTTTCATATAATATCTTTGAAAAATCGAAAATAATCAAATAATTAAAAACCGATTAAACGATAAATCGATTATTTTGAATAAATCTACTTTTTTTGTATTTTCTTTAAAATCGATTAATACATTATCTTAAAAAAAAACGAAAATAATTTATTAAAAACAGCAGATAAATCGATTTTCATTAAAAAATATCAGAATTATCGATAAATCGATTATTTTTGTAACCCCTATCGGTCGCTTGCTTTTATCTGTGCATTTAGCTCCAAAATTTAGAAATTCGGATTTTTTGATCCAGTTATCTTTGAAATCGCATTCGATTGTATAATAAATATTGCTAAATTTTGGATTTTTTTTAGTTAACGAAAATTATGTTCGAGTTGTTTAGGGGTTTGTAATGTAACATTTTATTAACGTGACTAAGGGTCGATTCCACTGTTGTGTTAAACGAAGTTTAAAATTACATTTTTACATTAACACTGTCATTTTAATCTCCGTTTAACACAACGGTGGAATCGGACCTAACTCCTGTAACTTTAGTATTTTTTTTTGCTTATACTAGATTACTTTGTTTTAAGACTTAAAATTCAATGTCACTTTCGATTTGACCGAAAATAAGATAAACCTTGAAATTTTAAGTAGGTCATCCTGTACTTCATCTAATATTCTTATAAAAATACCTTATAAAAATAAAATTTAGCTAGCAACTATGATTCTTTACCTCTTATTTACCTACCAAAAAGGGCTAAAAACTACCTTTAGAAAACATTCTTATAAAACTACTTTTTAAATACAAAATTTCGTTAGCAATAATGCCTATTTACTATTTATTTAAATTAAATGTTCAAAATTTTACCCTTTTGTAAATTTATGTAAGTAATATGAAATCTGATTTCTGATGCTTAATATTTATTGAAACCCCTTAATGCGGATCTAAAGTATTCAGCCCAGAGAATCATGGCGCTTTATGTCAAAACGTTAATAAATATTTACCGCTGAAAACGAATATATTCATAACAGTAGTACTTGTATTATAAGTACATACAATTTTTCAAGATACATCGTGACATTTTGAACTTGAAATTGAATAACTAGAACACTTTAAATTGCTAAAATACCAACAAATAAATCAAAAAACAGCTGTCAATGGTGATTAAACTCAGGTGGAGGTGATCGCTGAATGGAAATCGGAGCAATTCGGGTGGCGTCGTGCAACAATGATTTTCAATTGGTGGGTTACTTTGGCTTAAAATAGACAACATGCGCAGTGTGCAATGTTACATCTTCGGTCTCTTTAATCTAAGATAAATATTTACCGCTGAAAACGAATATATTTTTTATATTTCATAACACTGGTACTTGTATTATAAGTATATACAATTTCTTAAGATACATCGTGGCATTTTGAGTTTAAAATTGAATAACTAGAACACTTTAAATTGCTAAAACACCAACAAATAAATCAAAAACAGCTGTCAATGGTGATTGAAACTCAGGCGGAGGTAAGCGTTGAATGGGAAATCGGAGCAATTCGGGTGGCGTCGTGCAAACAATGATTTTCAATTGGTGGGTTACTTGGAGTTAAAACAGACAACATGCGCAGTGTGCAATGTTACATCTTCGGTCTCTTTTATCTAAGAATAAAATAAATGAGAAACGATTTGATTTTGAACGAAAGACCATGTTAAAAATATAAAATAAAAATAAAACATTTAACCCTTTATCTATTTATCATCGGTCATAAGTATTACGCAATCTTTATGGAGGCTAAGGTCTCCACAGACAAATTCGTAGTATAACATAAATGAGAAACGATTTGATTTTGAACGAATGACCAAAAGCCGGTTAGAACTATTCAGACGTTGAATATTCGGATTTTTAAAATATTGACATAACTCAGACTAAACCTTTTCATATTTGCTGTCGCCTTTTGATTTAAACAATACATAGTATTTTAACCTCTTAAGTCTGCGGAGTATTTTTTCGTTCCTAATTTTTAAATTCTTGTGGCTTATAGGAAAATGCAAATAATAAAACATAATAACCATTCTAAACAACTATTATAATCTCTTTGAATTTATCTAACTAAAAGGTCCTTCTTAACGCAATTTCGCTAAATGGTCCTGCATCGGCACGGCATCCCTTCATAAATACCCCTCTTCATTATACCTAAGGGCGAAACTGGCTTACGCTAAAGCAACATCTCCCGCTTAATGTGCATACAAAGGTAACGCAGGTCCTTTTACGAAACGATTACAACAGAAATCCGTGCTTAATTTGGTTTTTTTGTGTTACATTAAACCCTAGAATTTGTGCATAGATTAAAGACTGGATTCTGGATTGGTGATAAAGCGTAATTACTTATGAAAGGGATTATGTAGAATGCTTACTTGCTTCCAATTTATTTAGTATAAAGTTACCAGTTTATATATATATTAATATCTATTATTTTGTCAATAAAATTAAAAAAATAATTTCTGATTCCACAACTTTTAAAAAACTTAATTATTCCGAAAGAAAGCAAAATCCGTGAATCACAAAAGCGTTAATGAAATCGGTAAGTATAAAACAAAAAATGTATAAACGGATTTTGCTAAATCTTAATGATAGATTTTTTCAAAGTGAATATAAAATGTACAAAAATAACTTAACAAATTTATTAAGGAGGTCCTTTCACCACCAATGTTAAATAAAAAATATTAGATTATGACTAAAATTAATTTTTTTCTAATAGTAGATGTCCTTATTTATCTAATAGTGAACTTTTAACTATACCTTACCGTGCAAATTTTTGAGATTTTTTTTTTTTAAATGTGTGTGTTTGCACAGTGAAAGTAGGACTTCAACAACAATTTTCGAATTATAATTAATTTTACTATTATTTATTGATTAGATGGAGTGGAAAAAAAACTAAAAATAAGGTTTTTGAAATATTTAGGTTTTGTTTTTTACAATAAAATATATAGATTACCGTGGAATTTATTAAGAAATTATTATTAAAAAATCACAAAAAATTTTCAACTACTATTTTCACTACCCTGAAATCATTTATGTATTGATATTTTTTCTAAAATGTATAGATTTTGTTGTAAAAAGACAATCAGTAGAAGGGTTATCCATTATTGCTTTGTATATTTATACATGAGGCGGTTTTCAGTGGCATATCAAAAAAAGTTTTGACATACGCCAGTTATCCTAGGCGTCCATGTAATAATTCTATAGGAAATTGAGTTTTCCAGAAAATATACTGCTTGATGTATGAATGCATAGCCGTTGATGGTATAAACAGATCGTACAGTGTGGTCTATGCAAAATGATTTGTTTATATAAATACTTTTTATCAGTTGACTTTTAAAATTCTATTTCTATCGATCAATCTGAAAAATTTGCTTTATTTAATTTTCTTATAAAATTGGATAAATAAATATTATTACAAATTTATTTACCCAATCATTGATCTTTTCTACAATAATAGTGTAAGTTTGGTTAGTGCTACTTTTAACTAAGAAACAATAACCAAAGATATAAACTTATTTATGTGTAGACATATTTAGTAAATATTACATTTTATTCCAGGTAGTATGGATAACGAGTATGTCTTCAAAATACGGCCAAGAGGAGCTATGTAAAATCTCCATAGACGACATCGAATTTAAAACACAAACAAAAAATTATGTCGGTCGACGTTTTACAGTAAATACGTCTGCTTGGATTGGATTATTCCTGAAATAAAAGAACTAAGAATTACAGTAAACAAGAGGTTTTTGTTAACTTGCTGTAATAGAAGATGGGTTGATTACCCTGTAGGTTTGAACATATTTGGGAAAGTTCCTGAATACCTTAATTTAGAGAGTGATTCTAAATATACATGTCACTGTTTCTGCAAAAGTTGTCCAACTTCTTTGCAAACAATTGAGGAGATTTGTTGTCCCTAAAAAGGCTTGAACGTTGGAAATCTTCACAGAAAACACTCTTCATAGCAGAAGAGTGATTGTATATAAACTAGTGCTAGTAGAACTATTGTCTGTGACTGCAACATGTACATCTGAATATTTAAATATTACCCAATTTTCTTTGATCGTAAATTAAGCTGATTCATCGACTTTGATTTCCAGCTGCCAAAATTTCACCATAAACTAGTTTTTTTTTTAATTATTTTAAGTTTTGTCTAGTTTCAGTTGTAATATGATGTTTTAGTATTTTTATTAGTTTTCGTATTATACCTATCCTAAAACTGATTAATTAATTTAAGCATTTATATTCTTACCTTTAAATTACAATAAATTATCGTTTTAAATGTTCTCAGATTGTTATTTGAGGATTATGATTAAATTGCTAGCTTTCTTCATTAATTTCTACCTGGAACTCTGGAAAATCTGCTTTACAACTGATGTAGTTTTTACAAAATTTGGAAATGTATACAGAATGAAATCAGAGGCAAGAAATTTCACTTCTTTTTAAATATGTTTATCACTATTTCACTATGATACGTTGTAATTTTAGCTGTTTACCATTTGTACTGTTTATATATTGACTTAATATTGTTTTTGTATAAAACTTTTATATTTTTAGAAAACAAACAGAAGTTTCTTGTTTATCACAAATATTTTTTATGGACTTTCTTTTTTTATTAAAGAAACTGGACTACAAATGTTTGGTCAAGTTATTTGAGAAATATTATACTGTTCAATCAAAATTAGAGATTTTATTATTATTGCTAATTTTAATTCAAAGGAGAGTGTATTTAGGTGAATATATGTAATAACGTGTGAAGGATGGGTTACCCCACGGCACCCCCATTGGGCATCCTTTTTAGATGATAGGTACCTCCTAGATCATAAGCCAGCCTATATATTTAATGTAGTTGACAACGCAGAAAAAATGTGCTTCTGTTATATTGGCCGAACACAAATCTGATAATAAATGAGAACGTCGGGAAATCGTAGAAGATATTCTTAATGGTCTCATCTTCTTGTTAGTATCCCCTGAAGAGTGCGAATTCTGACAGCTCCATAATATAGAGCTGCTTCTGTACTTGGCAATGACCAGTCAGAATGCCTGTGAGCAGACTCAGATTCGGTCCAATTATAGTCAAGTATTTGTTTGCTGTAGTGTTGCCAGATTAACTTAAAAGCTTCCTGACAACTCTACACTTTCTCGTTTCATCCCTTCTTTTCTTTTTTACAAGGAAAATTTTCTTTATTTAAATATTTTACTACCGATGTTGTCAGTCCATTAGAGGGGCCAGATACAAAATGTATTTGGTTGGCTGCTTTCTTGGCTAGTGAAATAGCAAGACCTTTCGATGTGACGTGACCTTTCATTAATTTTAAGGGGACCACATTGTTGATAGATATTTTGGCCAAAGCATTGTGACATTCTATTTCTAACCATAAGTACATTATTTGTGGTCTGTTTAAGGTGAGTATTGCTTGTCTGCTACCTGTATAGATGAGCATGTGTCTTCCAGTGATATTGTTTTTGGTGATTTCTTTTGCTGCTATGGGAATCCCCGTAAGCTTGTTTTGAACTACACTGGCGCTTTTGCTCAGAGCCCATTTTATGTTTAGGTTTAAAGATATAGAATACACTGCAAATTCTTAGTCTTGTTTTGTTTTAGAAATGTCGGTGTAGATATGAATCGTACCTGCCACCTCCGACTCTTCTAATTGTTCTGTTATAACTGCATATAGCTTATGGAAGATATAACTCGATGAGATGGTGTACATATTCGCTTGAAGCAAGAAGACGTTCAGTGGCCGACACCGTATATCACAGGCGACATATATCTCCAGGAAGGCGACCGGCTATCCATTTTCTGCTCGCACTAATGCTATCTGTTATTTTCACTTGGACATTAGGAAAACCTGTTGAAAAACGTTCGATAACTGACATTTATTATATAATTAGATTTAGAAATCTTAAGTGCATCTACTATTTATAGGCAGCTTTTTTATAAGAAAATTATTTGTACTTTTTGAAATGTCAGTCAACGATGGGACACGATAATTGACAGAGTCATGTGTTTTGTGTCATTCCAGGTAATGGTATCGTTGTACGAGGTGCGTTCGTTTAACTGAAGGGTTAGAGTTTCTCGCGACCAATGTATTTTGGATATTTGTCAGTAACAATTTCCAAATGTACAAATATAAATATTTTCTAAGATATGTACTATTAAGTTCTTAAAGATGAATTTCTGAACCCACTCGGCTTGTCATTTTTCAAAGCGGAAAGGGAGACATCGTGGCGAATTTTTGTTGGTGAGGTGCTCCTAAGAGGTGAACAAGACAGGTAACCTCAAAATTCTGTCTTGGAGTAAAATCTTAAATTTATATAGCAATCGAGGCTATCCTATTAAAGGGAATTCTAGACTTCACTCCAGTATTAATTGTGGAAGAACGGGTATATAATATTTTTGAGAAATTTCGTTGTTTGGATAAATTTCCTTGTTTTTTTTTGGACCCATTTCACACCGCTAAAGCGGATTTAGAGACCGAAAAAATTGTGAGTATGAATAATTTCAATAGTTTTTGAGTTATTAGTTCTTTGTTTCATATAAGGAGATCCATGCATTTGTGTGTGAAATATTGAATTGGATTCTTTAATAGTTGGTTGCTGCGGACTCTCTCGCTTGTTTTTCACCCTTGGAAGGCTACCAGTTTAACCTTTTACGGAAAAGGTATGTTTTATGTATTTTTGGTAATATTGTACACCTTTTAATTGACGATTTCTTATATGTTATGACTTGATCCAACAGAATTTTAGTTATTTGAGTTCATAATTTATGTTTATGACTATTGATTAATAGCATCTAGCTTAGGTACATTTTGGGAAAATTAATTGTACAGTTTGAAAAATTTGAGTCAATTTATATTGACATATTTTGTAATATTTTAAGGGTTCTATTTTCACCCGGAGAGTTTACACTCCGGAGATCAACGGTTTCGACTAGATTCGACCGTGGGGACACAGTATATCGGTATAGTCACCTAGTATACAAATAGGTGATTTTACATGGATGGTTCTTTATCTAGATAGGAATACGATGATGCTGTCAATGAAAACACCCTACTATCAGGTTTTTCTATTATAATGAGGATTTCATATGTGCACTATGCCTGCGGATTTATTAAATTAAGCATTCACTGTTAAACGAATGTTCTCAAGGTATTCTCAACATTATTTATACTTTTGTGCACAGAATGTTCTTGTGGGTTTTACTTAAATAACTTATATATTACCAATATTTTTTATAATTTAATTAATTAAGTATTATTTCAAAATTTTGTTAGTTAAGCACTTAGCGTCTCGGTCAGGGTATTGACCATAAATACCTCGGGACATAAGGGCTACGTTCAACAGTTCAATTTTAAGATTTCTTCTCTATAATAAAACAAGACTTAACTATAAGTTAATCAGACTCATAAGACACATTAAGGGCAGAGATTAGATTAAGTATATTAACTTCTTTCAATCTGGGAGTCTTTTGTGCGGAATTAATTTTTTTGTGTTTGTTACTTTTTCTTTTTATTTTGTTTTATGATTTACATTTAATTATAAAATTTTATGGTTTAATATTATTAATTTGGACTTAACTAAAAGTAAGTAGGTAACTTCTTCAAATTTGGAGAGGGTTAAATGGTTGTTATGCACATTTATTACTCTTTTTGATTTTATAATTGTAAAAAGTAGAAATTAAGATTTCACTATATTTGCGTACATCTTGCGCAAGTGTCCTTCGCCTGGTACCAATCTAGCGACCAACCAAGCCACCTGTTGGTGAATTTATTCTTTTTGATTCATGCATATGGTATACCTTACTTGATTTTTACCATATTTAGCTGTCTGTTTATTTATTTGTTCATTAAAATTCATCAAAGCCATTAGGTAAATGATTTGTTTAAATTTGTAAATTTGGGTAAATTGGTAGTTTTCTTTTTTTTATAAAGTAACATAAATTAAGGTTTGCCTTTTATTTCTTTCCTCATTTACTGGGTTTGTGGAAAAATAGAAACGTAGTTTGGCCACTATACAGACTGAACGAGTCGAAGGCCCGAAGATTGACACAAGAACAACCGAAACTTGTGTAACCGAGTAGACAGGATTTTATTGTTAAAGTTATTTTTTTATATTTTTTTATATTTTTAAAGTTTAATAGTAGGCAATTCCCTTCTGGAAGTTGCTTAGAACTTTTGGTAGGTTATATTCTTCCTAAAACCAGAAATAGAAAAATCTATTTGGGTATTACATACAGTATACAAGATTGAACCTGCATTATTTTTTATTGAGTTGATCCACCCTGTACGTATATATACAACATATGCTTTGAATGGGGCACGATGCAACTCCATGCCACCTGATATCCGCCGACTGCGATATTGCGTGGCGGTTTTATCGCAGTTTATATAACATCTTTTGGACGAGAAAAGACCCTTTTTTATATTTTACGGTTATAGGGATAACAGCATAGGTTATTTTTTTATAGATACTGTTTACGCTACGAAAAAATGAATAGCTCTACTATCTCTTTTAGCGATGGTGTTGGTATACAAATGTTGTTACCACACAAAGCCAATGACCCTTGAAATTTGACGGCGGAGGGCCTAGTTCTTTGTAAAAACATATATGTTTGTGTTCTTGGCAGGATCAGATTACTCAATAAACTAAAAGTAATAATCTTTTTTTTTATAATTAGGAAAAAAAGTTTGATGTATTGAATTTTAAATTTAAACTGCAATTAGCTGTTATAATTTTCACTTTGTGATAACTTATTTTTTCGCAACCATTATCCATGTAGAATGGTGAATATCGCTTCCTTGCTAAAAAGTCATAGTAAGGACGAAACCTATGACGAAACCGTTCCAAGAATTTTGTTCTCGAAAATCAAAGCTATAGTGTTGATATTAAATTAAATCCGCTATCTTTGTTTTGAATTAAATTCAATTATTGTTACTGTATTGGCCAAAGGAGTAGTTGTTTTCCACACCTATTTTATGTGTTATTTATTCATTTTGAGTAATTTTATAATATTGTACACCTATCTTATTAATTACATTCTGTCGTAGAAACTGAAGGATACAAATAAATTTCTTAAACAAAATATAAACCGATGGGATATTTAATCTCCTGATCATTTTATTTTCTATAAAGTTTAACCGAAACCAGAGTTTAAAAAAAAAATTCTTAATGTTTTTTCAACGATATTCCCATATTTGCCTTCCACTCATTACTCCAAAAATCACATATCAATCATTTTGAAATTACATAGGTAGGTTGTGTACACAGCCTAGAGGGTAAACCGACCCAGTTACATTCAGCTCATACATTTCCAACCCTTTTGGAGTACGATTCGATTCGAAGCCGCTTGGAAAATCATATATAAATATTTTTATTTGATTTCCGCATGTTATCTTTAACGGTTGTTTTCTTAAGAAATTTATCCAACCCTTTTATTTTCGTACTTTAGATTTTAGATACATAACAGGATGTAATATGCTTACAGAGAGGAAAGCGGACATAAAACTTAAGGAATTTTCATTAAGAGGGTTAATTTGAGTAATAACGACATTCTATGCAGGTTTATTAACCCCCATGAATCCTTTGTATAGAAATTAAGCTTTCGTAAGATATGCATTTTTAACATTTTCAACACAAATGAACCATCCCTGCGTAAATATATCCCTATGGAGTTACAAGAATCTAGTTTACGTACAACTACCTAATTAATTAAATTACTACCCTTTGTCGATGGTATCAAACGATAAAAAAAGGTACAAAAGCATACCGCAGATTTGCTTCGAATGCCTGCAATTCCTGCTGCAACGGTATTTCTGCTAGGTTCATTGAGTATCAAGTGTTGTTATACTACCCCCAATATTTATTTTGTAAGTCCCCTGTTTGTTTGTCTGCAATATGGAACTATGTTCAAAGCGGGTCCTTGCGATAAAATTTCATTTTTGGGATGGTTTGCCGGGGTATTTCAATATTTGCATGTGTTCGGGTTGAATTATGCGGATCGACTTTGGTGTAGTCATTTTAAAATTCTCTACTCGTTTTGTTGTAAAAGTCATTTCGCTTATTGTGAATATAAAGAAAACATTTAAATAATTTAAAAAATTTACGTCAAAAGGAGTAAAAAATGACGTTAGAGGTGATACATTAGGAAATAAAATGATGTACTATTAAAACTTTCCAAGTCAGAGTAGAGTGATTTTACAGGAGATACAAAAAAAAGTTGGAGACATATTATTCTAACACAGTAGCGGCTGGTGAATAAATGTTTTAGAACTGCCAAAAAAAAAAATGCAAATATCTCATCTACATTTTACAGAAATTATTTTAGACATTCTAAAATGTACGTAAAATAAATATTATTAAAATTTTCTGGTATCAATAAAAAACCTATTAAAATAGTTTATTTTTAGTTACGTGTATCAGAATATTCAATCAGCTCTGACTTATAATGAACTGATAAGTTTCCTAGGGGTGTTATAACTTAAGTCAAATTTGCACGAAATGAACCATTATGTATGAACTATTACGTCTATTTTGTATTCCGCTAAATGATAAAGCTAAAAATTGGACGTTTCGTCTAATATCTATTTTAATATTTATTTATTAAAAAGGTTCACAGAAGAGACACTATATCATGACTTTTACCATTTTTCTCATTTCATTATCAATCAGTATTTAATAAGAACGTTAATCTGGTTTACCCCATATGTAAACCAGGTTAAATAATATAACATTTCTAAAAAGTAAAACTTAACATTTTCAATTTTTTTTTTTTTATAATTTCTCGATACAGTAAAATTAATAATCTAAATATTGATAATTTAATCGAAGAAAACACACAAATATATACCGTTTGCGACGAAGTCACTAAATTTTGCTTTCAAATAATTTAAAAAATTATTATTTTAATTAATTCCCGCCTGAGGACATGTAGGGGATCCCCCGTATTTCTGTTTTCCAGAAATTCCGTTTTTTATCAATTGCGAGTACTTTCGTAGATTAAAATATTCCTATATTTGCCGAAATCCGAATGGGCATTTTGTAGAGTCGATTTCGTACCAAATATCTACCTTTATTTGTCAAGGTACCAGAAGGAACATTTTTTATTTTTAAATTGTAAACAGTCGGCTGTAGTAGTGGTATGCCCCCACTCGGGTTTACCGAAAAGCATAAATTCAATGACATCTGGGAATTACACTCTCTTGATTGCCGACAGCCGAAAACTATTCGCCCTTCTATAGTGCCTAGTAAATACTCCGTGAGTGCCGTGATTTCAAAAAAGATCATTGAACAACTCCGTTTATTTTTCTAAAGGTAGGAAATCGCATATTATTTTTTTATTTACAATTAGTTTGGGACACCCGTCCGACAAGTGAAATAATTTTGATTTATGACAGCATTTTTCATTTCATCCCTTAGTTGGAAACCGTTAGCAATTTTTTTTATAAGAAGCACCCAGTATTTTTCATGTAAGTTTCTCTTTTCTTTTATTTATTCATTCAATTATATTTGAATCATTCCGTTTCCCATCAACAATTAATTATTGAACGAAGCCCGACGTTTTCTGTAAAATTAAATTCACACACGCTCTCGATCGACTCTGGGCAAATCTCAAAATAATGTTTACGTTAACCATCGCATTTTTGTCCCAAACACCATGCTGAAAATTATTATTCTAGTTCAATAATTGCCAGAGCATCGATCCGTCTGGTCTAAGATACAGGGCCGTTCCGAAAACTTTGATTTCATTTATTTGCTTGCATTTGAATACCGTCATATTTAAATTGTTTTCGAGTCTATTAATTAATTTTTAATAAATTTTCCATATATAGGGAGTTTCATAATTCCCAGACCGCTTGGCCTCCTGTGCTAGCGAACCGTAAATATTTTCCCGTACTAGTAGAAGGTAATACGAACTTTTAATTTCCTTAGTACCTAACAAAGTAATAAAGTAAATTGGATTTAAATCCGGGGGCATTCGCACCCTTCATCCATTTTCAAGTTAATTAGGGGGTGATAGCGGTATTCGCTTGTTTCCCCCCGTCGATATTTAGAGCTGTTTTAGCCCCTATTCTTTATAACAGCTCGTGTAAAGGGTTTCTCTCTTGTAGAAGCTATGGACTACCAGATGTCTACATGAGAGAAACTTTAAACTGTTAATATTTAATTAGTTTTCTTTGGTAATAATTTACTTTTAATAAATTTTCCGCATATAGGGAGCCGTTAATATTTAATTAGTTTTCATTGGTAATAATTTATTTTTAATAAGTTTTCCGCATATAGGGAGCCGTTCATATTTAATTTCCGTTGTATTATTTTTTTGTTAATATATATTTTATTACCTATTTCTGTGTTTCTCTTACTACTGGTTCTTAACCATTTTCTTTTAGGGTACCGTAGGGTACGAGGTGTAAAGGAGATAAGTGTTTTATTTTTATGTATTCTAATATAGTGGCTACCTAACAGTGACCACTAAGTTCACCTTGAGTATACTCTGGTATACCACAGGGTCGCAGAGCAAACTGCGATGCCAAAACTGGTGCCTGAGCAACCCCTATTCGGGAATCACCTTCATAGCGCCACACAGACTCGCTGATTCACTGTATGTGAACTAGGAGCCTGTCATACGTTAACAGTAAAAAATAAATATATGGAAATTATTTATTCACTTTGATAAAATTATAAAATATGTGTTAGATGCAAATGGAAGTATTTAAGACCTAACTTTGATACTGAAGAATTGGGCAGTAAATATGAGAAAAAAGATGATACCTTTTTAAAGAATGTACAGTTAACACTTTATGAAATGTACAGTCAACTAGTAAATTCGTTTTTATTAAATGTATTAAGAGCGTTATCCATGTGCTAAAATTAACTTAAAAGTAATTCCAAGATTCCAGGCCTATTTTTTAATATTTTTTTATGAAATTTGGCATGCATATTTATGGAGTCGTAGATAATGGGGCTACGGAGTCCAAATTTTGATATATAAAAAAGTCTGTAGCCGTATTTTTATTCAAAAAATATATTGTTTATTTCAACTATTTTTTTGTACAAAGCCTATTTTTTTGTAAACCTGGAAATACTAAAAATCAAAAAATATATTTAGATTTACCCGAGTTAATAACTACTTAGCAACGTCGCACTGATATTGACCATGTCTTCAGGATCGGCTTGCCTTTTAACCTCTAACCAGCTAGGTTAATTTTTCATAATGCTGCTGCAGATTTAAAGTTTCTGAGACGCTTACTTGCATATTATGTAAAACTACTAAAATTAATTTTTTTGGTTCCTTATTTATTCCTCGATCGACCGGTGGAGGAGAAATACTGAATACGTCTCACAACCACATTAATTTTAAATTTCTATTTAGTTCATAGATAAATAGATAGTATTTTCATTTACAAAAGAGTGACAGAATTTAAAAAAAATATGTTATCGTTGTTGGTGATAGTGTTTAATAATATAATAATGGAAAATAGAAAATATGGTTTTCCTTTAAATCGAACATCTATAAAAAATCGTACAATTACCATAGCACTCATTAAATTATAATAATATAATGATCAGTTGTGCAGCTATCATAATATTATAGTATGGAAAAAATCACGCATGTCGCTTGATACAATATTTCTTTATTGGTAAAGGACAGTTTTGATTTTATTCAGAGGCTTGTAGTTATCACGACATAACTCGTATAACTGACTGAAGGTAAAAAAAAATGTCCTACCAGATAAAGATAACGGTCTTCTTGACCATGAGAATATAATACCCGATTTAAATAATAAGGAGTATTAAAATAAAAAAGAAATATTTTTAAAATAATTACAAAAAAACTCTCTTGAAATAGAATTGATTGAAAAAGAGACTACATGGCAAGTAGAAAACCCTAAATGGAAACAAGCTGTTTCTAATTTTGGTACTGATTGTAGAATGCGACTAAAAACAAATTTTATAAAACATTTGGTTTACTCCACGCGCATGGGAAAAGAACAAATAGCACTAAGTCAATTTTCAGAAAAATTTATTATGCATGTCGAAAATTGTGGTTTTGTTTGTCGATTTGGATTTATGTTATTTTGGGGGCTAGTCCTAATGGCCTGGTAAGAATTGATTGTATAATTAAAATTAAATGCCCTGCTTCTGCTTCAAAGTTAACATCGCAAGATGCAATAATGCAAACAATTATAAAATATGTAATAATTAACCACAATAATAATATACATTTGAATCAAAACCACAACTATTTCTACCAGGTCCAGGGCCAGCTTCACATAACAAAAAGGTAATGTTATTTTATCGTGATGTGGACCCATCTGTGTTTTAAAGTGGAAAAAATTGAACGAGACAATAATTTCTGTCATAACACAATGCAAAGAAAACTCCAGTGTTTTTATATAAATTATTGTGTACTCCCAGAAATAATCGACTCTCGTTTATAACGGGTTTATAAATACGAAACCCTCCTCGAAATGATGCTCAATAATAAGTAGTATGGATCGTTATAAATGTGAGCAAGTAAAGTTCTGTTAAAAAAAATATGTTAACTAAATATCCTTTATCTGTCGACAATCTCGTACATACCTGCGATTGTCTACATATAAGTAATTTACAATTACTTATTGATTTTGTTTGCAATTAAATCATATTTTAATAATATTTTTAAAATAAAATATTTTCTGAAACTTGCGATCATATTTCTACTTTCTCATAAAAAAAAATCAAGTCGATAGCTCAGTTAGTTTACAATCTACGGTGATGTAAATAATAATATTATTTAATAATTGCTGATTTTTGTTTTTTTTTCTTGTCATAAAAAATGTCTGACCTATATAAGTACTGAAAAATGTCTAAGTGGCCGTTTCATATACTACTTATTTACATAATACCTATAGGGTCTGATTTGGTTCGGCGCCAATTTTTATCATCTCGAGCAATAAGCGACTTTTATACTAAATTTTGCTCTAGTAAAAACTAAAACGCACACCCGAATCCAACTTGAATATCTCTTAAAGAAACATCCTACAGACATCGAGCGCGCGACGTTGCCAAATTGGTCTGAGAGGTACTACGTCGCGTATTATTTAGTAGATTTGAAATCTGGGTTAGGAGCGTATTAGATAACGTTCTTAATATATGCCAAACATTTTCTGACCGAATACCCCTCGGCCAGTGATAAATAATTATAATTTTTTTTTCAAATACCTCAAGCACGTTTCTTACGGTAAGTTACCAAGCAAAATGCTTTCGTTATGTGAAAAATAAATTATTTCAAATTATCCTACTGCCATTATGTCTATAAAGCTAGCGTGGCAAAGTCATAAGCCCGCAGAACGACTTATACTATATTTTTTGGCTAATTTTTTGGATAATTTTTTGCTATTTATTTACCCAATTTTTAATTTTTTTGCTCTTGCCGTTACCGAAAAACATTGGCCATGCTTACTTGATACTAAAGCTACAATGGCCAGTGCTGTAATTCTGTTTCTATAAGATGTATCAGAATCGGCCTTGCGGCATATTTTTTGCTAATTTCTTGCTCTACAAATATATATCAAATTGTTTTATGCTATTGTGGTTCGTAAGGAACAATGGCTATGATAGCTTGATACTTAAGCTACAGTGGCAAGTGCCGTATCTCTGTTTCTATGAGATTTATCAGAATCAGGTTTGTAGCATATATTTATATTTTTTTTTATTTACAACTGAAAGAATATTTGTTTTGCTTTAGTAATTTTCGGGAAATATTAACCTCTTTAAATTGAGAAAACCATCTCCTAACCAAATGAGATATCAAAATGACTTTTATGCCATATTTTGTTGCTAATAATTATATAAGGCTCATTAGAGTCTAATCAGTGTTCCAATCAGTTCAGTATCATAATTCTACCCAGGATCACGTAATATAATGCGTTCAAGTAATATAAAATATCTATAAGTGTAAGAATACTATAAAAAAACTAAAAAATTAATAACAATAATGCTCTTTTTAATTCCCTCCATAAAAGGAAAGTATTGTAATCGTGAAAAAGTCACCTTCTGAGATTGTTTCAGATTTTTGCGTTTTAGGGCCCCTAGATTACGAAAAACATGTTTCCTTATTCTGTCTGTCTATCGGTCCATCCGCCGTCTGTCTGTCTTTATATTTGTCTCCCAGCAAACATTTTCGATATTATTAGCTATAACTCGACTTGTTAAAAGTCAAATCTACTTATTGAGGTAATTATTACGTAAAATTAACTTGAAAAATATACCTGTACTTTAAATTTACCAAATGGTTCTAATTTATGTATAAATTTACGTAAATTATACCAAGAAATCTACCTCGTGCACATATCTACTTAAAAGTAACTTTAACCAAATCAGAAAGGGGAAAACTACCAACAAAAATAAACCAAAAATTACCTCAAAGGTAAATTTCCTTTAAAGTAAAATTAGGTATTATAATTAGGTAACATCTACCTGTTTGGCAACTAAAAATCGTCTTTATAGTAGAATATCCTACTAGGTAGATTTGGTTGAACATTTTTTGTAACTTTATACCTATACAGTAACCTATTTGGATGCTTTATTTACTCTACTTTAAAGTAATATTAGGTCGATATTGCAGAAAAATTATTCCTTGGTTTTCTACTTAATTTCAACCAAATAGTCAATTACTCATTTAGTTGACCTAAAAGTCATCCTGAATAAATAAATATTAACTTTATTGTAGCAATTACCTGAAAAATCTACTACAAAGTAATTTCGACTATAAACCACCAATTTAAAACCTGCCATACATAACATATTTGTAAAATTTATATTATTTAGGTTATTTTAACAATTAAGTTGTTTACTTACTGTGTTTGTCAATATTTTTAAGAATTTTGGCCATTTTAAAAAACCGTTACAATGGTAAACTTAATTTTCTTGCCATATAGATAGAGCTATAAATAAATGCAAAAAGGAATAAATAATACACTTTCGATTTTTTCGTAAAGTCAAACGTTTTAAATCTCAAGTGCAGTATAACGTGAAAAATAAACAAATTACTCCAGTATCCAGTAAATTGATTTGTCAACACACGTTAAATAAAATTAATATAGCTGATATTTACTAATAGGTAGCATTTCCAAAAATAGGATGACCTAAATATGTTACATTTACCTACAGGTAAATTTTTGATAAAACTTACAAGTTATTAATTCTTTAAATGGGTAAAGTTAACTAACATGTCGTTATCTTTAAGGTATTTCAACTTAGTCAAAAGCTGTTTGTAAAATACGTAGATTTCCATAGTCGTATTAACTTTTAAGTCGAATTAGCACAATACGCCATATTTTCTTAACTTAATTGAAATACGATTCCAAATTTCAAATTTTTTTAATTAATACACAACAAATGTAATATAGTTTTAGCTCATAATATTATTAGAATTTTTTTACATCATAATATTTCTTCTTATATTTTTTCTTATTAAAGAGCATTTTGGAAGGGCATTGTTATTTTTCAAAGTAGAACTGTTAACATGCACGACAAAATTTCCTTCGCATTAATTTTAACAAACGTAACCTATTGATTCGTCGTAATTAAATAACATACATATTTTTGTTACCGACATTTATTTATTTTCAATCTTTGCTGTGAATTAAGTATATGTTTTAGTGGTCACTTCCTACAATATTTCGACTTCTATAGATAACAATACCAAATAAATATAAAATTTATCGTTTTGTGCACTTGAAGTCAGTCCCCATCTGAATATCTTTGTAGTTTCTACCTAAAGCTGGTTAAATCAACGTCGAATCGACGTAATACTGACGTCAAATTTCACTAGATAAGTATTACTAACCAAACGTAGTAGGCTACTACAATGAGGATTTAGGCGTAGCGTAATTATACCTATTTTGGTCAATAAAACCAAATTTCGATGTCGTCTTATTCTCCACTTATGTCGAATCCACGTCGAGGTAACGTAAATTTTCCTAAAATATGGTTAAATCTAATTTTGCGACCAAATTTATTATACATATTTTAGGTAGTCAAATTAAACCAAAAGGTTAGCTGGGCTATCTGTCTTTAGACTGTTTGTTGTCACGATAGCTCAAAAACGGGTTTATAGAAAAACTTAGGTTCTTTTTTATCTCAAAACCAGTTGTACTTCAGATCAGTTACATACAGGGAGAGCAGTTTTTTTTTAATGATTTTTAGAAGTCGGCCGATTTCGACCAAAATTGGTATCAGAGAATTTTAGAAGTCAAAGATAACAGATATTTAATAAGTTTTTAAAAATTCAAAACGGCGTTGAAAGGAATCACATTTAATTAAAATAGGTCCCCCTTGATGGAAATAATAAAACTCATCCTTTTGGTTTGTGTAACTGGACCTTCTAAAAGCAGCTAATCATTATTGTTTAATAACGGTGAACTTGATGTAGAATACCGAGCAGATTCGAAGTGAGATTTCGGGTGGGCTCAAGAGGAATATCGGTGAAGAGAGAAATGTAAAGAAGAGTTTTTGGTTTGTTAATTTTAAATTATTAAAATTTGTGTACTTAGGCGTTCTCTGTTTTTACAATTTCTATATCGAGGGAAGTTCTGGGTGAAACATTTTAACGACTTTTTTATTTTTGTGTTGCCAGATAATTTTTATCCTGTTAGATATCAGGATACTAATGGCCTTACGTTCAAAATTATGATATTTTCACGATTAACAGATTTATATATTTGCTTATATCACCTAACTAAAGTGAAACAAATTTATGACATTAAATTTATTGACTCTAAACTAAAGTTTTAATAAAATTGCACGAAAACATGACACTAATACCTGTCGCACTCAAAAGAAATACAGTACTTAATATGCCAGCTTATCTAAGTATAAAACTGCATAGCCATTGTTTCTTACGAACCATACGAGAGAGAGAAAAAAAATAAATCGACATTATATTTCAAGAGCATAAAATTAGCAAAAAATATTCCGTAAACACGATTCTGATACAGCTCATAGAGACAGAGCTACAGCACTTGCCACTGTAGCTGAAGTATCAAGCTAGCACATGGCCTATGATTCTTACGAACCACAAAAACCAAAAAATAAATTGATAAATATTTCTACAAATCCGATTCTGTTATACCTCATAGAAACAGAAATACAGCACTATCCATTGTAGCTTAAGTATGAAGCTAGCATGGTCATTGTTTTTTACGAACTACAAGAGCAAAAAAATTAATTGATATATATTTGTAGAGCAAAAAATCAGCTAAATAATTTGCCGCAAACCCGATTCTGATATATTTCATAGAAACAGAAATACAGCACTGGCTATTGTAGCTTTATAATTAAGCTAGCATGGCCAATGTTTCTCGGTAACGGCAGGAACAACAAAAAATTGAGCAAAAAAATAGCAAAAAATTAGCCAAAAAATATAGTATAAGTCGCTCTGCGGGCTTATGATTTTGCCATGCGAGCTTTATAGACATTTGTCATTTCATAGTAAGAGAAAAATTCCAGAACGGACCAGTGAAAGACCACGCCAGGTCATATTCATCTATTGGCTGAGTCATTTCGGGACGGTCATGCACTGCTTGGACCTTTTTTGTTCATCTCCTCACCTCCCCATGACTCTTCAAAAAGTAATGCCATTACACGTAGTGTTTGGACTGCATTTTTGCCAGATCGTATATGTGATATGATTCTCTTTTAGCCCCTCATTTAAATATAAAAAGTACCACGTTGTGTTTTTACTTGCTATTTGTAATTGGGTACAGAGGAGGGACGGGGTAAACAACATGTACTATATCCTGGTAGTGGAAGCTGTTGTAATCTGTCAAATTCAAAGTAAAGTTGCTTATGAATAGATTCTTTTCTTTTTTAGCTGGCAATAAAATATATGCTTCTAGATGTCAAAAATCACTTTTAGAGCATTTTTTGTAGTCTGGTTTTGCTACTAGCAGTTGTTGTTTAACGAAATTCGGGATCCTGCTCAAGATGATTACAGCACCCCTTAAAATTTTCGAACAAGCATATCTCAAAAATATATTTTTTAAAACATTTACATTTTGGAAGAATAAATTAGGCAATAATATCTAGAATATGCATATATTTTAAAGTTATAATTCCTTCCAGTTTCCAAGAAAAAAAAAATCAAAAGGCTTTAAATTTTAAAATATCTTAATAAAAATAAATGCATTCCCCAAGAGCACTATTCCTAATATAATCCTTAAATTTGAGTTTTTAATCTCTTGTTAATGATTTATTAAAATTCGCCGAAATTAGTGGCTAAAACGCCTCGTTAAGTCTGCTTTCTGGTGAAACGCGTCTGTAACTATCGTATCGTACAATCTCAGTCATCATTCGTTTCTTGCAACACCAGTTTAGGAATGCATTTATTTTCATTATGATATTTTAAAATTTTAAGCCCCTTGATTTTTTTTCTTGCAAACTGGAAGGAACTAAAAGTTTAAAATATATGCATATTCTAGATATTATTGCCTAATTTATTTTTCCAAAATTTTAATTTAAAAAAAATATATACTTTTTGAGATATGCTTGCCGAAAATTATAAGAGGTGCTGTAATCACTTTAAACTCATTTTTTCTGAATCTAAGATGATATTGCAAGAATTTTTTTGTAATCTGGCAAAAAATTACCTGTTTTTTTCAAATAGGTGCAAAATCAGAACTAAAAGTCAAAAAGTGGTTTAATTGATATCAAAATGATTACATGAGTCTCAAATAAGTTCAGTGTCTTTGTAAGCATTTTTTTATTTAATGGTCTCTGCTCGTCCCGCAAATATTCACTTGTTACACAAAATAAGGCATTTTGTTACTGGTTACTTAAATAGCTATTTTCTCAGTGTTGTTATTTAATAACAAATTTAGACAATTCATACATATTTTATTAAAATACTTTAAAAGTAGCTGTATCACAGTTACATAAAATTTCACCTAGCTATTTTAAACCAATATTCCTATCACGTCGCCTTAAATCATACCCCTGTGCCAATATCCGTTTTTTATTCTACAACACAAATCGACATCTGTTTGTCCCCGTCGTCATTTCGTCGCCCCCGCTTACGAGATCTCGCGCAAAAGTCCATCGACGTAAAATCAAGGGCTTTGGTAAGGTTAACTACGCCAAATTGAACTTTTCTAGCGAAGACAAGGCTCCCCCTTTTTGGAGGGTCAAAATGTCTTTCATTTCGCGGCTCTTTTATACCACCCGATGCAACCCTAGGATATTAAGCAGTTTTATGCCTATGTATGGTCACCCGCGTGCCATATTCCTGGACTTAAATAGCGATTTTGACGTTGAGGAGAAAAATATACCGGGGAGTCTTGATTTTTTTTTGTAATAGAAGGACACTACAAAATTTGATTTTCTTTCTACTTTTTTACAGCTCATGGTGTCTGCCATAAAACCAGTCGCTAGACTAACCATTAATTTTGTCCTGAAATAATCTTGAACTAAGTACTAATCAATCCATTTCCTTTAGGTTGTTTTGATTAATATATCTCTTTTAGGCATAACGGTATATCCACTAAAAGTTAGCCGTCGGTTGACGTGTCTAGAGTACTGACAAATAATATTTTTAACAATTTACCATATTTATTATTTATATCGCAGTAGCTATTGAGAAGGCTTCAGCGACACGTGTTTGCAAATCTGTTTTTAAGTCGTGTTGTTCTGTTTTGAAAGTAAGTAATAATGGCTGTTTATTATATTTTTTTACTTTGTCGGTATGTCTATTTGCTCAATAAAACAGACAATAATGAAAAGATAATTAAACATTGTTTTTGAATTTATTAAGTGATCCATATTATGTACCACCGTGCAACCAGTGATTTTTTTTGTCTTCCGGTAATAATAGATTAGTAGGGATGTCTAAAGCAGAATTTTTAGAGTTGATCAGGAATATGTAGTTGATGATGAAACTGAAAGCGAAGACGAGATATTGGATCCGCAGAATGACGACTTGGTCCTAAACAGCGAAGGTGGTGACGATGTTCCTTTGACGACGGTTTTACCTAGTGAGAAAAATAAAATTATATGGTCAACGAAAAATATAAAAAAAATATTACCCGTACAAGATTTTACTGACGATCAAGGATTATGTCAAGAATAACTGCAAAAAGAAGACAAGTCACTAAGCCCTTACTATTTTTTCAACTGGTTTATTTCATATGAAATTTTGAAGTATACTGAATTACAAACAAATCTGTATACGGAACAAGACTTCCAAAAAACTAACAAGAGATACAACATTCCAACAACCACAAAAAAAAATAAAAGTGTTTATTGGTGTAAATTTGCATATGGGCATAAAACCGTTGCAGAGATATAGAGATTAGTGGAGTGTAAATAATGACCCTCAGAACAATTATATTTCCACGTTCATGCCAGTGAACAGATTTGGTTGGCTACTAAGCCATCTTCACTTAAATGACAACAGCCTAATGCCAAAAAAGGAGAGGCTGGATATGATAAATTGTATAAAGTCCGACCCTTCATCAATATTCCTAGGGAAAATTTTTAAAAGTATTACAAAATAGCAACAAATATAGCCGTCGACGAGAGTATGATAAAGTGTAAGATTAGAAGTGTACTAAAACAGTATATGTTATAAAAGCCTATATAGGGGATGTGAAATTTAAACTTTGGCTAATAAGAACGTCTATCTATTTAATTTTATTGTTTACACAGGTAAAAGTGATGACTATGTGGAACACTCTGGGTGAGAAGGTAGAGAAGGTAGTTCTAAGGCTGACAGAAGATCTGCAGCAAAAGAACATGTACTGTTCTTTGATAATTTTTTAATTATTACGATTTTAAAAGATAGCATGTGGGACAATATTTCCAAACAAAAAGCATTTGCCAAGATTACATGAAGATAAGCAACTGGAGCAAGGTCAATATGATTATTTTACAAGCAATGATGAAATTAGTTTATTAAAATGGAAAGGTAAGAGGTGTGTCCATATTCTCTCTAATTTTCATAATCCAGCACTGACAACGTCAGTCCAAAGAGGGCAAAAAGATGGATCCACAATTTCTCTTTCATGTCCTACAGCATTGGTTGATTTTAACCTCAACATGAACTTTATAGATAGATTTGATCAGCTCAAGTCTTTATATGAATTGGATATAAGAAGCAAAAAATGGTGGATAAGGATTTTTTCCATTTTATTGACTGTTGTATTGTAAACGGTTACATAATATATAAAACAAGGGGTTTGATAAAACATACTCTAAAAGACTTCCGAAGAAAAGTGTTGGATGGGCTATTAGCAAATAGGTATGTTGAACTATCTGCAAGTAATTCTTAAAAAGAAAATGAGGAACCATTGAAAAACGCAAGAGAAAGCTACCCGAAGAAGTAAGATTTACTTCTGCGGAACACCAACCAACATGTTCAACAAGAAGCAGATGTGCTCGATGTAGCACCAGAGCTCACCAAAACTGAATGGTCTTGTACCATTTGCAAGGTCCCTTTGTATCTTAGCAAAACAAAAGACTGTTTTCAACAATTCCATAAATTGTAAAGCAATATTTTTCTTTAATTAATATTATTATTCACTTTGTTTCTGAATTATTTCAGTTTCTATTTCATTAAATTTAAAAAAAAAGGTGACCGATATTGCATATGTTGCACCACCTTCTAGATCTTAAAGTGGCAGATTTTTCATTTCAAATATATTATGTTTTATTGTAACTTAGAGCTTAGTCTAACATATCCAAAAAAAGTAGTTTATATCTGCCTGTTTATTTTGTCTGCAACAGGGGTCCAGAATAACATCAGAAAGGTGTACCTCAAAGAGATATACAAGTTACTCGCATACTGTAGTCTGCTTTCATACATACACAACATATGACACCATGACACGATAGCGCACATTTTCCAGCAATGTTTTGATGAAAATCTGCATTGCACACATACCAAGGAGCGTTTACTGTGTTGCCCACTACTTTGCTCTGTAATGATCGAACAGATTTAATTTTTCTATCTCTGGCACATTTCCGTTATGGAAAACCGCAAAGCCACACCAGTCTTAAGACCTAGTTGTAAATCTAATATTTTTTAATATACTGTTTTGAGTTTCTGTCGGGGAGACAGTAAATCTTAATTCAGTTCTTTTTTTTTTACAAAATATACTTTCCTTCTTAACTTAGCAGGGGTTATAAATATAAAAAAATTAAAACTCATGAAATACTGTCCATTGATTAACATTTAGAGAGGTTTTGATATATTTTTTTTAATATTAGTACATTTCTTATGGATAGATTTTAGTTGGTTGAGCTTGATTCTAAATTGGTTGGCCAAGCTATTGAATGCAGGTTTCTAACTGATCTTTTTTAATACTAATTAACTGCATGAAGAGCAATATATTTTTTTTTCTATGGGTAATTTTTAATAATTTATAGTTTTTCAACTTCCGGTGCTAGCCAATCATCAGTATAAGGATCATAGTGTCTCTTCGAAATTTTATTTGCTTAATTGTGTTTATATTGATAGTAGAAAGAAAGCCAATATTAAATTTTACTCGTTGACCAGTTGCAATCACAATGCCATCACTTGCCATTTATTATTCTGTCCAGGACAGTTGTCTTTAAAAATTACAAGATCTTTTACATCAGTTATTTTATAACTGAGAAATTTTAGCAACACAGAAGCAACTTTTCGACAGTACTGTCATGAATGCCAAGATTGTATAGCCAAATTTTCCTGTTGTTAATTTTGAAATGTGTATACTTGCTGCAGGTCGTAAGAGATCACACTTTGTTTATGATTATTAACATTTTAAGTGTTTTGTCTTTGAGCAGATCTTACATTTCTTTAGCTCTGGCTTTATGTAGATCCACTGTAGTGTACAATATAGTGCTCTCTTGATTATTATTGGTTTGTATAGCACTCTCTAGTTTGATATTGGTTTCATCACATGTTTTATATGTATCAGATTTGGGAATTTTGAACCCTATATTATATTTGGAATAAATAATTTTTCGATATAAGCTTTGTTTCAAATGAAAAATGTACTGTTGCTCACACCATGGAATGCACAACCTCTTATAGAGCTCAGCAATACTCATGTCTGTTGAGAAAGGTCTTGTCTGTATTATCCGCTCTGCCATAACGGTTTTGATATTTTGGTATCTGGTCAATGTGGTTTTTGATAGATTATCTTTGTCCATCACTCACTTTATCGGTTCTATTTTTGTACTTTCCCCGTTTATCTGTTTCTGAAACAATAGAATCTACCTCGAGAGTTTTGAAACCCATAAACACTCATGAACTGGACTTATATTTTGACATGTTACCTTTTAACATTTACTGTATAGTCAACAGTGATATTTCTGCTAGAATCCTATCGTTTCTGCTTTTATTTTATGGGACCTTCTTTTATTGTGAACATGGACGGAGCCAAAAAGATAAGAAGTTTTTAAATCAAATGAGTCCAAATCTCAAAACTGGTTAAAAATATTTTTATGCGTGTTTTTCAACATTTTTCTGCATTTTTTCTTGGTTTCAACTCACGTACTTTCGTTTGTTTTTTCTTTTTAAGCTTTTATATGTTTGCCCAAGATTATGCTTCTTCTTGCTCTTCACTTTCTCATAACTGCTCTCTTTTCTTTACCTTCAATAAGAATTAGGAGTTTTTTTCAGGACTGTTAGGCATAGCTTATCGCGGTGCAAGTGAAAGAACTGGCATAAGTCCCCCGATTTACTGGATGATATTTCATCTCAAAAATGAATCGAAATAAGTTGACAAGCCACAGAAAAACGAACAAGAATATGACATACCACAAGAATGTAAACAAAAACTTACATCTCTATGGACTTTGTCGTTATTGATAATCTCTATTACCCATGTGAAAATTCTACTTGTTGTTATGTTATATTTCCTACCCTGAGTTCCAATTATACATTCGCAAATGTCATTTTGTTTTTAAATTTGATAGTAATGGTAGGGAGCCAGTGACACTTTTAGGTGTGATTTGTGAAAAGTAAAATTTTCTTACAAATATATCGTTCATTCTTTTACCTTGTAAAACATGTAATTAGTTTTCTACGCAGGGTTGGAGCCCTCGATGATGAATTTTTAACAATGCTTGTGTAGAAAATGCTGTCGTAGAAGCGCAAACTTGAAACTTTCAGATATTTACATCAAAAGTAAGTAGCAAAAAGTTTCTTAAAATTCGGCTTACAGTACCTTCTTGCTTGCTGTTTGGGTATTTAAGCGATAGATCAAAGTATTTTCATCGTCTACAGGGTAAGAATCCAGGATACATTTATAATTTGAGAAACGCCAACATGGTGGTCCCACCTTATCGAGACTGAAGCCCACAAGGGTAAACTCGTAGCATAAAAAAAACGAGAAATGAACTTGGAACGAAAGACCGAAAGCCGGTAGTAGTATTAGGACGTTGAATTTTTTTGGTTTGTGAAGCATTTGCATTGCTTAGGTTAAACTATGTGATGATTTTCACAAGCCTTGATTTTTAAAACTATTCTATATCGCCTTTTGATTAGGGTTTACAAACTTGTTCGAGCAATTTATCCAATAATAATTGGCCCCTTTACCTCTTAAGCCTGCTCATATAAAATATTTGAACTCCTTACTTCGCCTATTTAAACCTGCCCTTTTCAAGTATTTCCCTTAATTTATTGTTATTTTACCCCTCGTTTTACCCGTATTTATTATAAATTGTTTCTGTTTTGAAATCATGTACTTTATTTTAAAAAATTACCTAATGTTATATTAATTCTACCTACTATGTTTAAATTACTATTAGTTTTGTGACTATAAGTTATTGTAAGTTATAGCCACAAAACTATTTTTGTGTTAAAGTAGATCCATAGAGAGCAATGTAATTTACAAAGGCCTTCTTTCAACATACAAATAAATGACAACTTTATAATTAAAATGAAAAACACAACAAAATACCTCGGTATCATAATTGATCAAAATTTTTAATGGGTTGATCACATTACGCATTAACAACCAAAGTTAGAAGATTCATTTTTAAATTTAATGAATTGAGGAAATTTATGACTGGAAGTTTACTAATTATTATTTACAATTCGCTAGTTGAATCTATTTTGCGATATAGTATAATTTCAACTCCTTAATGTAATCCAAAATCATATAATTAAAATTATCTACTAAAAACCCTCATTATATAAAAAAATGTATAATAAAAAGTGCTTTGTATAAGAACATTATATTATCTGTCTTGCTGTACCTTTATTTATGGAAATCCTGAATTGAGATATACTACAAATTATTTGCAATAAATATAAAAAGAAGCATACAAACATTTTTAAATAATTTGACATTTAACAGCCATTCACACATCACAGTTGACATCTTCATACTTGACAGGCACAGCCAAGCATTATTTTGAATTTTGCCAAATAAAATGGCCAGTTAGTTATTGGGTTGCAACAGAGAGCCAGTAAATTTGATGAAGGTGTTTTTGTGGCTAGAGGCGAAATAGTAGTAAGCCTAAGTTAGCACCACCATAAAAAAGCAATTTTTCAGAAACTGCTTATATATTTTTCATAAATCGGCATAAATTTCGAATAAAAATAGCCTCCAAAATGGCTATGGTTGCAATTATGAAGGTCACAACCCGCCTTAGAAATATTACCTTTACAGGTCATTGGAGAATGCAATGTATCGAATGTTAAGAATATTTGGAATGTCAAGACGATAGGAATAATTGAAATTCCTTAAAATTAGTCAGATAAGAAATGCATAGGCAGATTTTAAGGAAATTGATATTAAAGTAGTAACGATAAACCGAAAATTCTGAAAATCAATAGGGTTCTAAGTTAGAAGTAATTATTCAAGAAAATCAAAACCTCAAGTTAATCAGAACTTTTGTTCTAGAGTTATCGTGCTAGCATACATACACACAGACGACCAGACTACCAGACGACCAGACGAAACATTTTATTTTGCATTTTTGGACTCAGAATGATCGGAAACATGAAAAAAGTTTTAAAAAATGGGGGTAAGAAAATTCTTCTGTCTGTACGAATTCAATACTGTGGCCCCATAGGAAGGGCCTCAGTAATTTAGCCTTCTGCAAATGTGAATCAAAAAAATTTCACTGGCTCCCTACTATATAGAATTGATAACAGTTGTTTATATAATCGATGACATAGGATATTCGTCATAACCAATCCAACAATTGTACGGCGAGGATTAAAAAGGGAACAATTAAGTTGTTTGTTTGGAAAATTACTAGATTCAATATTCCCACGCTTTTTGCTTGTCAAATAATGGGAGAAGGCCGATTAATTATATTTTATTTAAATGTTACGTAGCTTGCAGTTATTTTATTTTGACTTGTCACATTGTACGCAACGTGGAGTGTGAAATTTCTAAACCGCAACACGTTGACAGTCGCGCTAGGTCATCATTTTTTAAAGAAAGTGCAAATCCTTAACTGAGTAGTTAATGCTGTTGCTACCTACTACACAGTAAATAGATTATTTTTTAACAAAGTGTGTATACCAATATTTCTATAAGAACTGCTGATTTTACTTTTTATCTACGTATAATACGCCTCTCGGCAAACGAGCTCGGAGAATGTCGAAAAAACAGTTAATTAATAATGTGCCTCTTTACTCAGAGCTACAGAAAAGTTTACTTAAATTGAAAACAACGTTTCTCAGAAAAAACATTTGAAAATCTCTAAATTAGGTTTCTCTAGGTACCTATATAGTTTATCTGATACAAAGCTTTCGAATATATGCAACAAATACACATTATATAAAAGAGTTAGTTGAAATTGGTTTGCCTTAGTTTTTAACTCTTATACGTGAATTGTTTACCTCAAACCAATTTATTTGAAGCAATGGAACGTCCAACTTATGACAGAACCAAATAAAACTTTTAAACATCTCAGGTTATTAACCCTAGCATCTAGCCTGCGAAATAAAGCAGTAAAGATTTCCTTCTGGCCTCGTATAAACTCAATATTCCTGCCGTTAAAAATCCGAGTAATAAAAATGGGCTCGGGATCCCGCCAAAACTTCTCGAGACGTGCCTATACATGTCGATGTTTTTGACCCCGTGGCGAGCCCCTTTTCCGAATCAGCAGTGTTTTCCTTTCCAACGCTTTTCTTTTCGACATTTTTTTCTTTTTCGGAGAAAAGACGAAACCCTTCAATTTTACAGTTCAGCCGAGTTTGCAGGACTCGGAAATTGTATTGAATTATGTATGAAAAGAATGAAAATGATTAATGATAATCGCATTCATGCTCGTGTTTAGTGGGTTATCATAGATGTAATGGGGAAGTATAGGCGGTTTTCTATACACTGGTCGTATATCTTTTGTTGGGACTCGTTGGAGTTATTCGAGTTTGAAAGTTGCGCTATTCATCATTTTTCGGTTATTTTTCTTCTAGGATGCGTTCGTATTTTAGAACGTATTAAGTCGTATAGTAAAAGTTGGATTACCTTATATTAGTCTACATCATTAGTTAATACTATACGCTGTATTTAAGACTGCCAAGTCATACAAATCATACACTATACAAAATAAAAATATGGCAATATTATGAAGATCCAACGACGCCTAAGGTACAATTATTTAAAAACATAAAGTAAATAGTATGTGCATTTTAAATATAAACTAATCCTCAACAGACCAACATAATTAAACAGCGAATTAAAAAAAGATACTAGTTACTCTCTGTGAAAGGCGACTAGGAAGCGTAAGCGTCAAATAGGTCACATACTACCAATAAAAGAAAAAAAAAATGGACAAGATCAAACAAACAAGAAGGTGATATCTTTAAAAATCATCTCGAAAAAAAAAATTTCTACCAAATGAAGAACAAAAATTCAAATTTTTAAAAGAAAGTTGAAATTCAGAGGATAACACCTGTTGTACAATTAGATTTTTTAAATATTTTTGTCACCCTGGACCATGAAATTTTTGTATATGAAACTTAATTATTATAATTTTAATGACATGTCCTTGAATTTTTGTAATTATTACTTTAGTAACTTTTACCAAAAAAATTCCGATTACAAGTAATGTAAATTACGATAGAAAATAAAAGCACTAGTAAAGTAAAATAAGGTAAGTATCCTTGAGCCAGTCCGTTACCTGCTGTTTCCCTTTAAATACCGCAAATGCAAAATATGAAAGTACCCATATTTTCCGATGACACGGTTGGCGGAATTTTGTTCGAAAAATTTTGTTCGAAAACTTTTGTTCGAAGCACGTTTGTTCGAAAACCCTTAGTTCGAAAATACATTTGTTCGAATGAAAGGTTGTTCGAAAAACTTATGTTCGAAAATACTTTTAGTCGAAAATGTTATGTTCGAAAATACTTTTAGTCGAAAACGTTATGTTCGAAGATACTTTTAATCGAAAACGTTATGTTCTAAGATACTTTTAATCGAAAACGTTATGTTCTAAGATACTTTTAATCGAAAAATATTATTTCTAACAATACTTGTTCGTTTTTTTGGTGAATCCTAATGTAAAATATATTAAAGAAAATAGAAATATTGTCTTAAATAAAATTAAAAAATAATAAATCATTTACCTAACTTGTGTGGTCTAGTTATCGCAGGTTAATCCGCAAAAAAAATATGCATAAAATAGGAAAAATAAAAACAAAAAAACTAAACTGACTGACCTAACCTGTGGAGATTTGCAAAAAAATTCATAAAATTAAAAAAGTAAAAAAACTGTAGTATTTTTATTGTCGACCAATTAAATTTAAATTTTATAGTATTTTTATTTCAAATGCAATAAATACATGAATCCTAATCATTTAATATATTGAAGGTTTAACTATTATTTAAATAAGGTAGGCTACGCTCCTTAGGTATTGTTGCAGTTCCTCGTTGTTTATTCTGTTATCAAACCCATCCACTGTCCTTTTTAATCGCTCATTGAGTGTATTGTAATTTCTATTTCTTTTGGCCAATAACTCCCCACTTCCCTCTTTCACAATTTTAATAGAAATTAAATTTTTTTCTTTTTTAAGGGCCTTTATAAATTTCCAAATGGAAGGATTTTTTGCTTTAATTAGTGTTAAAAAGCCACTGTTCCATCCCTCGGCTACGTTGTTCGTAAGGGCTGTGTCATTTTTAATGTTATTATAACAACTCCACATGCTGTGCTGGAATTTTGGTTTCTGTCGTATTCTTCTAATTTTCCAATTCATACATTTTCAAAATAATTTACTAAATCTTGACATTCCTTTCCAAATAAGTTTTGTTCCATAATTAAATTAAAAGATCTTACAATACAATTTTCAGGTACAAATGCTATAGATTGTAAAAGTTTAACTTTGTGTGAAAAATCAACATCGGTATCGTACTTTTTTTTCAATCCACATTTTTGGATTTTCCGATATAAGCTTTGCTTGAAATGAAAGAAGCAACCATTATGTCGAACTGCAGGAAATAGTATTTTTATTGCATTTATAACACCTATCTCAGAGTCTGTCATTATCCCTAATACTTTTTCTTGTCCGTGTAACATGTATTTTATTTTCGTGCACATCCTAACGTAAGTTGATTCTTCTTTATTAGGCAATAAAGCATAAACATCATAGCATAAAATATCGGATATAATGGATTTGAGACAACTGTTTTATTACAATACATGCATTAAATATCATTCTAGTGATGATAAAGCACCTCATCCAGATCATCAGTACTACACCAGGCATCGAGAATTACTTACACACCCATTGGTGAAGAAATCATTCTCACAGAAAGCCTATTCATACATTGCCACTAAAATGTACAATACTATCCCCAAAACTGCCAAAATGATACAAAACACAAGTATATTCAAAAAACACTTAAGAACATTTTTACAAAAGACTCCAAGATCCTTTTTTAATGCCTTAATAGATGAACTATATAAATAATTTTAATTGAATCCATTTTAGCACTCTTTTACTAAATATTGCTACGGGGTGTTTTATTAACCCTGTCAGCGCAGCCACTAACTACCAGAAAGGGTTGGAGGAGAACACAGAAAAATAAGAACACTTATAAAAAAAACCAATTATATTTTCCACTATCAAAAATATAGACATAATAAAATAAACAATCTACTTACATTCTTTTGAGGGCACCCTTTGTTCACTGGTTAGACACCACCTAACTTTTTTATCTAATTTAACTTAACCCCCTAGGCCGACGCCCCAAGCCAGCATGACCCCGTATCCATTCTTTTCTCCCATTCCCCACCGGTGTTTTTCATATTCACCAATTGTTTAGATAATAATAAATTGCTGATAATTAAAATATTTTGTTAGATGGATTTTATAATATACTGGGCGTCATTTAATTAATTTATTTATTTAGATATTTATTAATTATTTTATAACGTAACATGTGCCTCCCCTCGATGAAAAAAGGACTGCCCTCAGTCCCTATGTATATTTATGTTGAAAGAAAAATTAAACATGAAACATTTTAATCTACTATACATTGAAAAAAAAAATTATTTTTATTCCGTGTCCCCTCTGGCTAGTCCGGATCTATTTTTCTGTCCTGGCATGAACTGTTTCTGGGCATTTCTATATAATGGATGTTAGCTGCAGTAGACAACCGGGGCAAAGCATTTCTCTAGACAAACGAAACATTGGTTGGACCTTGGAATTTGGTTTCTCGTTTCATCCCTCGTTTCATCTCTCGTTTCATCTCTCGTTTCATCTCTCGTTTCATCTCTCGTTCCATCTCTGGGTCATCATCTGGTTGGTGTTATATGTGGTTTATGTTCCATGATTATTTATGTTTTGGAATAAGGATTGCTTGTGACGTCCAAATTTAATGTTTTTAACTGTAGGTACTAGTTGGCAAGCAGGATCCCACAATTTAAACATGCTCTCTAGTCGGTTTTAGCTACTTTTCTTCTTCTTGACCATTATTTTTGTTTTACTTCGCTATCTTCTTTACGATACGTTATCTTTCTTATTATATTCTAATTTCTTCTTTATTTCTTCTTTTTATTATTATTCTTTTTTAATCTCTTTATTTATTTTATATGGATTTCTTATTTATTTCGTTTAACTTCCTTTTTGTTCTCGTTTGTCCGGATACTTTGCTTAACCGGGTTGCCTTGGATTAATCCGGAGTCCAACCATCAAACCATTCCAGAGGGGGTCCACTTCTCCATAAACATGTAAAAAACACAATACAAATAATATAATATTTTTATAACTAACAAAATATTTGCAAAATTGCTATTCTTTTTTAACAAAAAAAAAATTAGATTATCTAACAATAACGAACTTATAAGAATTATATCTATATACATTTTTTATTTTATTGAAAGTAACAATATAAGTGCTATTATTAAAAGTTCTATGCACTTGTTTAAAATATGTATTTTTTTTTATAAATCATAGCAACTATTTATTTATTTAACTAAATAGCTATTGGCTATCTCTCTTACTCATTTTCTAATTGTATCATTCATTCGTCATACATACTCATTCAAGACTAGTTTCAACCCGGGCCCGGGGTATCTCTTTCAAACAATATTCTCACGCATACTCCCACTCCTCTACTTAATAATTGTAATATTCTCATTTTATGTCGCATTATATTGCTCTTTTTTGTTTGTTTTAATTTGTGAACGGCTAGAAACTAAAAATTATTTATTTAATTATATTTTAGTTATTATTTAAGCTTCTTCGTTTTCGCTTGCCAATTTAATAGTACAGCGATGTTCTTTTCCATCTGTCCATATCCCTTCGTTTTCCATTTCCAGAATTATAGTTTTGTTTTTTTTTTGATTTTTGTACGTGGGCTGATGATCTATATTCTGACCATTGCTGATACAATTTAAACCCCATGTATAGTAGGAATACCATCAAAGCTACTACTAGCGTCCCAAATTGAATTGTGGCATATTTTGGTGAGCCTGTATCTGCTGCTACTGTCTGAGGTACTGCGATGGCCATAAATATATTACCCCTATAGAAAAATAAATATATGAGTCCTATGCTTATAATAATATTCCAAACAAAAAAGAATGAATCAATATGGTTACTATCTATGTAATTGGTAAAATAGGGGGTCGTTTCTTGAAGATGAGATAAAACTTCCTGAATTGTGTCCTTGATAGATAAATAGTTTAAATGGGGAGTATTTAAGGTCCCATTTGGATTAAGACATTCGGATATATTTAAAAATGTGGGGGGACCAGTTTTTACTCTGGGAATGATAATGGAATGGTGGCCTCATAGGTTATGACTTCCGGTAGCGTTCTCCAATAGGCTCCAGCTGTAACTTCTACCAAGCCATTTGCCATCAATGGTTGGATACTGAATAATAGTACGAAAAACCTGCACATAAAGAAAATATTACGTTATTTTTTTTTTTTTTTTTTGACTATTTTACATTTATGTTAAATTCATCCGGCCATGGCTATATTAGTTTCATAATATTAATAGTAATTCCCAAACATCTAAATTTAAGAGATCTCTTAAAAAATACCTTATTTACATAGGTTTATTTCTCCAATAAGTTATGAATAAGTTGTAGCTACTTACAAATATTACCATTTCCATTTGTCCTAATTTTTTTTTTTTTTTTTAATTATTTAAAAGTATAATGCCACTATTACCCAAAAATTTACAATACTAGGTGAATATATACATTTTTTATAAATATTTGTTTTATTAATGGTAAATTTCTTACGGTACTACCTCGGGGTACCACGGGTCGTTATAGGGCAGAATGCGACTAACATGCACAACTTCTTTTGCGCTATTTGGGGACTTTCCTTTTCTAATCTCATATGTTACTTCTCCTTTTTTCGCATTTATAACATAAGGACCAAACCATTTTAATAACAGTTTTTCTGATCTCCCAACTTTTCTGACAGGGGTAAAAACTTTTACTTGGTCACCGGGTGCGAAAACTAGCTCCCTATGTCTTTTGTCGTATCGTTCCTTAGATTTTTCTTGTTTTCTTATGATGTTATCTACTGCTTGACTTCGCACGAGTAATGCTTTATCTTTAATTTGTTGAATGTCAGCATTGTTTACATCTTGCATCAGGCTGGCTTCAGTTGGCAAAACGGGCTCTCTTGCGTATAACAACATAAATGGTGAAAATTTAGTAGTATCTTGTACTGAAGTATTATATGCAAACGTTACTAAAGGGAGATACTCATCCCAGTCGGTGTGTTGACTATTTACATACATTGAAAGCATATCAGCTAACGTTTTATTAAGTCTTTCGGTTAAGCCATTCGTTGCGGGGTGGTAAGCCGTAGTGAACTGGCTTACTGTGCCCATAATTTTTTCAAGTTCCGTGACCATTTCCGACATGAATGTTTTACCTCTGTCACTTAGTAAATAACGAGGTGCTCCATGTCGGGTTATTAGGTTATTCAGAATAAATTTTGCAACTGGTCCAGCCTTGCCACTACTTAGAGCTTTTGTTTCGGCCCATCTAGTCGCATAATCAGTCGCCACTATAATAAAATTGTTTCCAGTTCTACTCTTTCTAAAAGGGCCTAGAAGGTCGATGCCTACCCTATCAAATGGTAGTCCAACTTCTAAGGGTTGCAAAAATCCTACTGGTTTCTTTGTTTCCTGGCCTTTCCTTGCTTGGCAATCGCTGCACCCTTTCACATATCGTTCCACATCCTTCTGCAAATTTTTCCAAAAGTATCTGCTGTGTACCTTTTCAAAAGTTTTAGCTATTCCCAAGTGTCCAGCAAGAGGCTCATTATGGTGAGAAAATAATATTTCTGCGACCAAATGCTTAGGGATTACCAGGAGGTTATCCACACCTGTCGTACTACTATTGGCCTTATGTAACACTCGATTAATGATCCTAAAATTTTTTGCACGCCTAGCTACTCCTATTGGAACACTTGAGGGGTCTTGTAAAGCTTGAAAGATTAACTGTAAATCTGGATCTTTCTTTTGTTCCATTTCTAGGTCTTCGGGTACTATAAGGAAGGTCGGGACTTCATTTTCCTCCATTAAATCTGAAGGTTGATCAACAGGATTTCGGGACAAACAATCAGCATCACTATGTTTCTTGCCACTCTTGTGTACGACTTCATAGTCGAACTCTGAAAGTTTTAGGGCCCATCTAGCCAACCTTCCTGACGGGTCCTTTAAAGATTTTAACCAGCATAAAGCGTGGTGATCGGTTACAATTTTCACTGGTTTTCCATGTATAAGATGCCTTAGGTAAGTAAGGGACCAAATTGCTGCTAACCCTTCCAATTCTGTGATAGTATAATTTTGCTCACTTTTTGATAACCCTCGGCTGATAAATGCTATGGGATGTTGTTCACCATCGTCTCCCTCTTGGAGTAAAATTCCTCCAATTCCAACTATACATGCATCTACTCTTAGTTCGCATCCTATATTTGGGTTAAAATGTTGCAGCACTGGAGCTGAAGTTAGCTTATTTTTTAAGCAAATGAAAGCCTCTTCCTGTGCTTTTTCCCATATAAATCCATCTTTACGGGTCGCTAGATGAAGAGAATGAGCTATCTTCGAGAAATTTTTTATAAATTTCCTATAAAAATTGCATAAACCCAAAAAGCTTTGAAGTTGTTTAGTCTTTTTAGGGGTAGGAAATTCCTGTATAGCCCTAAGCAAATCTTCATCTGGGGCAATCCCTTTGTCACTTACTTTATGTCCTAGAATTTTAACACTTTTTTCCATGTATCTGCATTTGCTAGGCTTCAAGGTTAGACCAGCTTCCCGAATCCTTTGGAAAACTCTAGATAACTTATCGAGGTGCTCTTCTTTGGTTCTAGAGAAGATCACAATGTCATCTAAATATATGAGAATTTCGTTCCACTTCATTCCCCTAAAAACTTCATCTGCCAAATGCTGAAATGTAGCTGGGGCGTTACATAATCCAAAAGAAAGGACATTGAATTCATATGTGCCATGACCTTGGGCTATAAAGGCTGTATATGGTTTGGATTTTTCTTCTATGGGCACTTGCCAATAACCGCTAAACATGTCTAGCGTGGAAAAATACCGAGCTCCTCCCATGTATGTAAGAATATCATCGATGTTGGGCAGCGGATATGATGATTTCTTGGTCACTGAATTTAATTTTCTGTAGTCGACGCAAAATCTACGTGAGCCATCTTTTTTCTTAACCAAGACTACTGGGCTAGCCCATGGAGAGTGACAGGGTCTTATAATCTGATTTTCCAACATTTCCTTTATTTGCTGATCTATGATTTCCCTCTCCTTCTGAGATACCCTGTATGGTCGACTTTTAATTGGGTTAGCTCCTTCTACCTCAATTGTGTGTGACGAAAGGGAGGTTCGTCCCATTTTTCTTGCAGATTTTGAAAAAACATCGTTATAATCTTCCAGTAGTGTCTCAAATCGTTTCCTGAATTCTTCATCTCGAATATGATTTAAATCATGGTCAACAAGTGTAACTTCATCTTCGCTTGGAATCGTATATAAAATGAGGGATTCTTTTTCCTCAAAATTTATTGGAGAGTACCATCCAACTGCTGTTCCTTTGAATAGCTTTATATCTCTATTGTTAAAATTTGTTAAAACTAGTTTCAATTGTCTGTCAGAAACTGATGGCTTCATCAGGCCAACTACTCCTTTTTTCACCAAAAATTTTTCGTTCATCGTAACGTCAAAATCATGAAAATTCACTTGCGTGCAAATTTTAATTTCGTTATTTGTCCATGGTTTTAATATAATATCATATGGTAAACATAGTTTAATTGGTGACTCCTTAACTGAAATATTAATATTTGTAAACGGGTTACTTTCCATAAAATCTACTGAGCTTCCTTCTTCCTCAGTTGCTGCCATACAAATATTTACCTTTTTTTCATTTAAATTATCATTTTCGGTTATTCCTTTGTCATCATCTCTAATAAAAAATTTTATTTCATTTTCCTTAGAGTTATTTTCCATATTTACATTGTTTCCATTATAACTTTTGGTCCCTTCAGCTTCTTGATTATTCCACGTATCTCCTTTTATTTGTTGCTTGTGACTCCTTAGGCTTACTTCGTAGTCTCTCGTCTGAGCCTTTTCATTTGGCCCATTGGGTTTCCTGTCGCTTTTATTAAATTTATTTCGATCTTCCAGTATTCTTGCTGATAACTTTATGGTTTGAAGACATTCTTCTTTATATAACTGTTTAAAGTCAATATTACACGGTTCTTGGACAGCAGATACCTGACAACTGGTGTACTCGTCTTGAAATGTGTCTTTCAAAATTGGCACCACTGCATGTAACCCTCTATTAAAAAGGTCAATTTGATCTTTTCGTAAATCAATGATGGCTTGATGATTCCTTAAGAATTGCATACCTAAAATTAACGGTATTGGGAGTTTTTCTACCACTAATGCCTCACAGGAAGTTTTTTGTCCACTTAGGTCTAGGTTAATGATACTTTTTCCTAAAGTGGCTACCCTTATGTTCCCAACAGCTAATAAAGGCCGAATATCGTTTTTATTGATATAGTTTACATGATCAGCTCTAATTATATTACTAGCTGATCCAGTATCTACAATGGCATTAATATTTTTTCCATTAACGTACATATTTACTGTAAGTACGCCCTTGTGATGTGGGAATCTGGCCCTTTCAGTGGATAAGACGAGACTCGGGCCTATTGGACTCGTCCTGTTCCATTTGGGTTGTTGCTGTTGTTTTGGCTGACGCGATAGTAGCAAGAATTTGCATAGTGCCCTGGTTTGCTGCAAACATAACATTTCGGCCGCCCATCCAAAGTTCTAGTACCTGGTATACGCTGGGGCGGCCGGTAGCCTCCACGTCCCCTTTGTTGGAAGTTATTAGGCTGTACTACATTCCCTGGGGGCTTATTGCTAATACCGCGAGGGGGTAGAAAAGATTGTTGAGTTGGCCCATATTGTTGGCGGTAGGAGTTTTGCTGTCTACTTCCCGTGAAATATTCACTTCCTCGCCTATATCCTTGCTGGTTAAAATTTGCATGGTTTTGGAAGCTACGGCGCTCGCTAACTGGATTCTCCTCGCTAGTAGTTGGAGTGTAAAGCATCAGGTTTTTCATTCCGTCAATTGTGGATGATATTGGGTTGTAGCTGGCAGCATGGGCTTCAATGTCTTCTAGCCGGAAAACAATACTTTTAAATTTATCCATAGACATGACTGGATCTCTTAGTAGCCTATATGCTCCATAATTTTCTGGGATAATACCATTTTCAAAAAATTTTCTAAATCCCTTAGCATCCATTGTGTGATCGTACTCATAGTAGAGAGTCGTCAGGTCATAGAAGTAAGATTTTATTGATTCTCCTCTTCTTTGTTTCCTTGCTAATAGTTTGAACTCCAAATTTTTCCTTACATCACCGTCTTCAAATTCAGCAAGAAAATCTTTCTTTAAATCCTCCCAATTTTTTGTTTGGTTGGCAGATTCGGTTTTAAACCTTTTAAACCAAATGTTGGCTGCTCCATCTAGATAGCGTCCCAAATAGCTTATTTTAAATCCATTATTCCAGCCATTCGCAATGGCTGTCCTTTCATATATATTTATAAAATTGTGAGCATTTCCCGTGCTGGGGTTGAATGTAGGGGGTGGTATAAACTGCGGTTTTACTGCTTTCGTCTCTGCATCGAATGCTTCCGAAATAGTTATGTTGGCCATCGTTACTGGTGTCTGGGGTAGTGAAGTAACAAGCGTTGATGTTTTGGGAGTTGAGATTTCAGTAGGTATCAGTTGATTATCTAACTCTTCTACTTCCTTTTTGAGATTAGACAGTTTCTGGGTGATACTTAAGCTTGTTAACGAGTCTTCTTTCTGAAGGGCAGTTAGATCGTCCTCCCAGAAGCTGACGGTAGTACCCTGTTCCTGCTCACCCGCAAGGGATATATTACTAAGGTCCCTGACAGGAGAACGTTCTAATATTGAAGAACGAGCTAAAGGATTGTTGTCTTCTGTAGCTGAAGTGCTACTTCGTGCGCTTGGTTTAAATATGAGATTAAACTTTGTATCCGCTTTAGCTTTATCACTCCGTAAAAATGGCTTATCGCCCGGCATTAATAACGCAGAGTTGTACGATATTTAAAAGTAAATATATACTCACTTTAATAAAAAAAAATAATTGTATATTTATATAATGGAAGTCAAACAACAATAAACTATAAATTTTAAATGCAAGCAAATTATACTTATTTCATATTTCTCAAAAATAACTCACACCTAATAAATAAACCATTGTTTTAATTAATTAAACCCTAAACTCTATATATATATCCTAGGGCATTATACTTTTTTCTTTTTTATTATTATTATTATTATTTTGCTCCTCTCTCACCTATGGATGCAATTTAAAAAAAAATAACTACGCTGAAAAAACCTTTGATCCTAAGAATAATAATTATTTTTACTCCCCAAATATATTATATTTATTTCGATGAAATTCATAGATAGCCATAAATGATTTAAAAATTCATTTTTCAGGAAATCAAAAATAATTTTTATCTTTTTTTATTTCCATGGAAAACAGAATAATTAAAACCAATAAATCAAATACGTATCACATTCGCAGCCTATGTAACTAGGTCAAGTTTATTAACCTGGGTATAATGTTACACTGGAAATGAACTTTTGTCACCTTTTATCACGTAATAAATTTTAACTATTTTGCAAAAACGTTTAATAAATGGATTATCAAATTAAATTCATAATTGTGGAAAATGTAATCTCCCTTTTTTTTTTTTTTTTAGATATTACTATAATCACATTATCTTAACAAAAAAAAAAGAGGAAAGAAAGAAAAAACTCATGTAGACCAGTTAAAGGAAATTAAAAAAAAAATTAGTAATGCCCATCTGAATTTAAGTAATATCTGAAACATTCAAGTAGTCAGTGGCGTCAATTAATATATTTTCGGTTTATTAATTATATAAAAACAACTACACAAAAAGGGAAAACCGGCACCTCCACCACATGCTACGGGGTGTTTTATTAACCCTGTCAGCGCAGCCACTAACTACCAGAAAGGGTTGGAGGAGAACACAGAAAAATAAGAACACTTATAAAAAAAACCAATTATATTTTCCACTATCAAAAATATAGACATAATAAAATAAACAATCTACTTACATTCTTTTGAGGGCACCCTTTGTTCACTGGTTAGACACCACCTAACTTTTTTATCTAATTTAACTTAACCCCCTAGGCCGACGCCCCAAGCCAGCATGACCCCGTATCCATTCTTTTCTCCCATTCCCCACCGGTGTTTTTCATATTCACCAATTGTTTAGATAATAATAAATTGCTGATAATTAAAATATTTTGTTAGATGGATTTTATAATATACTGGGCGTCATTTAATTAATTTATTTATTTAGATATTTATTAATTATTTTATAACGTAACAATATGTATTATATTTTATTTTTTATTGTATACTTATTCTAGTTATTAGTGTAAATTTTAAATTGTAAATCTAATTTTAGCTATTAATATTTTTATCATTATTATTATTTTTATTATTATTCTTATTTTTTATTTTTATTAATTACTAATATTTTTAAATATAAATTTTAATCATATTTTCTATTATCGAAACAAGTACATCAGTACTTATCGATACTCTAACTTTATTTATATTTTGTATACACGTTTTTTTCTTTATTTTATTGTACTCCATTTATAAATAAAGTTTCTATTATTATTATATTTATCTCAAGTCATTAGGGTTGTCGAACAGTAACAGTTTTTCAAAAATAAACATTTTACCTTTACCCTTCACTTCATTTATATTTATAAGAAAAATATATTTTTCGACGTTTAAAGTTGTGCTGTTGGTATTATATCTATAATTAGAAGTAAAAGTATAATTTTGTATTACCTGAGAAATAGCAAATTTGTTATTGTATAAAACGAGTTCATACAATTTGCCTACCTCAAAAATTAAAACTAAATAACATTTAAAACTAGAAGGGTAGTGCACATGTATTTACTGTAATACTATTTTTATTTGGTCGAGGATTACCTACTTGTTATATGTCTTGTAAATAATTGTAATATAAGTACATTTTTGTGAATGAATGACTACTTTTTGTAAATATACAAACTCTTTCCGTTACAATTATTATACACATGTCTAGTATTTACATGAATAAATCTACGATAATATTGCTAAATTGAAATAATAAAAACAAAAATATGTTTATGTTTTATGAAATAATTTGGAACATAGAAAAGTAATAAAAATTGAAAAAATAGGAATCCATAAAAATGTACTCTTGAAAATACTAAAAAAATCATCACATTATTAAATATTTTATTATTTTTAGATCTGCCAATCAAGTATATGGAGATAATACGATTTTCCATGAATAACTTGAGAAAAGGAAATATTTGCCCAGAAAACGGAATAATTACACATAAACATAAAGTATTTTGCATTGTTTCTTCCACATTTGAAGTAAATAATGAAGTCGATAACAAGTTGAATTTGATAATGAATCTTTAGAGGAGATTTTAATTTGACATCTTTATTATTGTTAGGGCTTGTATATATATTTTTTATTATTTGTAAATAAAGTGTTTTTTACTTCATTTATCTTATTCAGTTATTTTTATTTTATAAGAATAGGTTAATAAATAAAATTTTCACAGATTTTTCATTTTTGTTTATATACAATTATTAAAATCTCTGAAATGTGATAAATTAATCAAGAAAAAAAAAAACAAACAGTTTATTAAATTATTTGGTATTTAGTCTTACAAAATTAGTTTTTTTAAGTTAAAAATACCACACTAATTCACACAGAAATGTAAAAGGTTTATGTAAGCTACACTTTCCTTCTCATAAATATTGAGGATTTTAAAAACACTGTTGGGCAATAAATATACCTTCGGTTTATTTTCAATTTTGAGAGTTCATTGGTTTTAAAGATCCTGCTCATTATTAAGTAAGTCCCTGTGAATCAGATATTAAAGATGTTTCTTCCGATTCAGACAAAACTTGACTTTCTTTAAAACTTTCAGGACGTTTTGAGGTAGGTTCTTGCAGAAAGGGTTTTAGGATATTCCCCTTCGAACTTATAGTAGGCTCATTTTAAATTAACCGAAGAGGGCAATGTCAGAAATTGCTACTGCATCTTGAAGATCCGGTGTATGTTTCTTAAATAGAGATGAAAAATTACTCTAGTAGAAGGTTATTTTCCAGTCAAAATTTGTTTTGTTTTCTGTTTTTCCTGTTTTTGGTAGAATCAGTGAGCTGCTCTTGTATGTTGAATAACAAGAACTGTGGAGACATTTGTGTGGTATCACCCACTTCTAAAGGTTTATCCATCATTTAAAAAATGAACAGTTTTCAAAATCATCTGGTATCTAAAAAAAAAGAAACATCGTTACTACAATGGTAGTAAATTGAATAATTAAATTACAATAAAACAGTTTTATTTTAATGAAGAGTATAGATACAAACCTGAACAAAATAATATAGCTGTTCCTTGAAGCGTTTTTGTGTAATGATAATAATTTTCGTCTTTTCATATTTCTAGCAACACTAATAAATATTTTTAATAATGAATGTAAATCATCACATCTTGGAAGGAAACATTTTTTTCATATTCATAATATTTATAAAAACATCACACTTGCATAATTATCGATTGACAACACAAACATTTCTGATTAACAGATGACACATGCAGTGCTGCCGCATTTCCATTTTCTTGTTTATTAGTTGTCGTTTTTTTAAAACAATGAAACTATAAATATGGTGAAAGTTTAAACATAAATAATACTTTTATAAACATTTGATATTTTATATTTAAAAGATATTTGTTTAACGATATTTTAGAAGTCTAAAAGTAAGACGGTGCACACAAACGAAAGTATATTACTCTTCGTATACCGTCTAACTGGCAACGTTGTGTGGCTTGTTCCTTTTGGTCTATTCCCGGTGACGTCATAAATTTTAAAAAATTAATAACTCGTGCAAATGAATAGATAAAAAAAAATTTAAATGTAGCTTTATTTTGAACTCTATTATTCATAAAAAAAATTCAAAATTTTTGAACATGCCCCATTATCTAACGGATGCATTAATTACATTGTTTAATAATCATTGCCCTCTCAGAGTAGCAAGAATAAGCAAACCCAAATCACTTGTTTGACTCAAACCATTAGATTAATATTCAGAGAACGTTATAGAGCTCTAACGAGGTACAAACTACGTAAAAATTCTAAAAATTGCAATAATTATAAAAGACTCAGAAATTTTGCATTAGCTTCATTAAGGCGTGAAAAAGCTGCCTATTTAGAATATCTAAATAAACAGTCTTCTAAATCTAAATTTTATAATGCTCTTAAAGAAATTAAAATAAAGTCGACCAAAACAACACACATTTCTCCTGGCTTATCTAACGCATTTGAAATAAATTATTTTTTCTCATCAATCTTTCAGGACAGTGACTATAAATGTTTTAATTCAATTTGCTTTTTTAGAAATATTAGACATAATATAGATATCAGTTTTTGTTTCAAAACTATACACTATATAATATTGTTCCAAAGTATTAATTCAAACGCAGGCGGAAATAACGGCATTAGCATGCATATGTTAAAATTATACTTAAATGTTATTGATGTGTACCTGCTACACATAATTAATTTATGTTTAGAGCAAGGTTATTTTCCACGTTCTTGGAGACAGTCAATAGTAATTCCACTGCCTAAAAAATCCAACCCAAGCTCATACAATGAACTACGGCCCATTAGTCTACTTTCTTTAATTTCCAAAATTTTAGAACGTGCCGCTTACTCGCAAATTTATGAATTTTTTTCCAAAATCATATAATTCCATTACATCAGTCAGGATTTCAGAAAGGTCTCAGTACCACAACTTCTCTGGCATATCTATCAGATAATATTCTAAACAGCATGGAAAATCGAGTGCAGTAATTCTTTTAGACCTTAGTAAAGCGTTTGACACTATAAATCACAAACTGCTTTCTGACAAGTGCTCATATTACGGATTTGATGATAAATCTTTAGGATTCATAAAAACATACCTACACAATCGTTCTCAAAAGGTTATTGTTGACGATCAGAAGTCTAACTCAACTCCAATAATGTCCGGCGTACCCCAAGGTTCGGTATTATTTCTACTTTACAACTCGGATCTATATACATGCATCAAAAACTTTTCAGTCCAATTCTTTGCTGACGACAGGCAATTATTCTGTGATTTTAACGCAAATGATTATGTCAATGCCGTGAACTTAATTAATGAAGACCTTAATGACATAACTGTATACTCCACAAACCATAATTTGCACATAAATGCCTCTAAGTCCAAACTAATAATTTTTTGTAATAATAAATTCAAAGATATTTTAAAATCTAATGTTAACCTATGTATTTCTGATTTCTGGGGAGAGGATTCCTATCGAATGTTTAGCAAAAAATTTGGGGCTTTATTTCGATGAATTTATGAGATTTGATAAACTTTTGAACTATGTTCTTCAACAGTGCTACGGTGCACTTCGATTGCTTTACTCAAATAAATACATTCTTAGAGATAAATCAATAAAAGCTAACTTATGGTGAAGTTTAGTAATATCACAAATTCTTTACGGAATTATTATATATTACCCTAACAGCAGTCAATCGTAATCGACTGCAAATAATGCAGAATACGTGTTGTAAGTTCGTCAATGGCTTTCACAAGTTCGGCCATATTTCATTGGCCTTTTCACAAACTGGATGGTTAACTGTTAACAACCTATAACAAATATCTGTTCCTATCGCTAATATATAATATAATTAATATTTCAATACCACCATATTTTAAAGACAAACTAATACTCAGAACATTGATGTACAACGTTAATATTAGAAATAATTTAACATTAACCATGCCTCGTCATTCTACTGCAATTTTAATCGCAGCTTTTCATACAATGCCGTTGTTCTGTACAACAGCCTAATCACATCTATAAAGAATTCAAAATCTCTAAATGTTTTTAAAAATACATTAAAACGACAGCTCTTGGTCTCCCAAAATATTTAAGTGTAATTGTTTAATTTTTTTTATCTCGTTCGTTCTTTGTGAATAAACACACTTAGGTAATTGTTTTTTCTTTTCAAATGTTTTACTAGAATTTGCTTATTGTAAAAAATATATTTATTAATTGTTTAAACTATGTATAGAATTTGTAGGGTTAGCCTTAGGCTAAATCTCGCCCAGGCAAATGTACATTTCTATATATTTTTTGTATTTTTGGTATGTACAAATAAAGGCCATTTATTATTATTATTCTTATTATCTCCATATCCATTATGAGAATCCGCACTCTGCGAGGGGTGCAAACAAGAAGATGAGACCATTGAGCATACCATCTACGATTATATTAGAAGATTTGTGCTCGACGAGTATCGGCTAACATTGGCCGATATAAGATAAGCATCTCTTAGTAACATTAAATATGTAGTCTGGGTCACGAGCTAGGAGGTGCCTATCATCTTATGAGGATGCACAATGGGCCTAGTGAGGCCTAAGTGCCTTCACACATTACAGATACAGAGATTCTATGGGGTGGGGGAAAGGGTACCCCTTTTTTTACATGTCATCTCTATATTATTCAACTCTATTGATTTAAACCTTTTCGTCACAGGTTAATTTTTATCAACGCATTACCTTGTATAATTCTTTAGTTTAATATTCTTCATTGACTAAAGCAAAAACCTAATTGTTTGGTTTATTTTAAGACTTTTTTTCAATAGCACTAAAATAAATACTATGACCTCTGTAGCCTCTAGATCCAAAATAAAAATCTTGACCGCATTAAGAAATATAAATGATTTCAATACTAAACACTATTTTCTCTCCAATCTGGATACGCTAGAAACGTATACGTAAAAATATGCAGTGACAGTGGTAAGCGTGCACAAAAGCTATTTTTCGTACGTATCTATTTACGTCTAACATAACGGTTTCTGTCCGAACTTAGATTTAATACCTATTTGTACCGAGCCGAGCATATTATCGCAGCCGAGTTATTAAAACTGACATATTTTTGATTTAAAAAAAAGTTTGGTTTTAATTTAATATAGTATCTAACAACACTAAAGAAAAATGTATACATAATTTTTTAACAAAAAAAAAATATCAAGATGTCCTGTGAAGGCATCTAACAATTATTTTATAATTGCATAAATGTAATATTATAAAGTTATTTAGAATTTAGATTATTTTACGTTATAAAAAATTATTTTGCTAAAACTATTTTTTATCCAAATTCAACATTCAAGATATTGTCCATTCCGAGGTTTACGTCAGTAAGATACGTTTCCAACGTAGCTTTAACGCTCTAATATCTCATCTGCTCTTAGCAACTGGCAGATAATTTGTTCAATTTAGGACAGAATAAAATAATTCTAGCCAAAAGCCATTGTCCGAAATGACCGATGAAAAAAAAATCTGCATGAATACGTCCGTGTGGTAACTTCATTTTCGGCGAACACGATACCACCGCGAAACGTGACTACACCGTAGACATGTGCAATCAGAATTTAGGGATTCGGGCCTTACGAATTTTATTGCATGCAGGAGTGGATTATGCGACTTTTAACAGTACTTTAAATTGAATTAAATAGGCACAAGCAGAAGAAAAGAAGGTTAAAATCATCAAAAAATGACCAATGACAAAAAAGTCAGAAGCTTACCAAGAGATCAGAAAATAGATGCGATATCCTATTTTTAGTAGACTGATACTTTGTGATTAATATATTTTGTACTTTTTAAGAATATTAGTAAAAGTACTAAAAATTATTTAGAAAGTAAGGAGGAAGGTATATAAAATTATTTACAAAATGAGAAGAAAAATGAGGAAAATGCATCTAGCAACCTAGTTTTACCATTTTTAGTTTTCAAGACGGCTCAACTCTATTATTATTATTATATTGCTCTTTAGGAAAAGCTAATTTGCAGGGACGGATGGGCTCACTGGGAAATCGGTCCCTACAAGTGCCGGCAGATGCCGGTCCCAGCGCCGGCGCCACCGCGGGTTTTTCCTTCTTTTTGTTTTTTTCTTTTAATTATTTGAAGTTTCAAATGAATCGAAAAAGTCAGAATTTATTAATCTTCTTATTAATGTAATATCGTCTTCAAATGGCGCACCACTAGCACGGGGACAGATCGCGCTGCCACCGTGCAATGCATAAACGTATTAACATTGCACTAGAGTAGTTCTGCTTGCTAAAATATTCGAACTTGCACAAGATTAGATGCTCTAAGAAGACTAGGATCTTGTTAGTACTTTCAGCGCACTTTAACACTGACAGCTTTTTTAAAAAAAGAAATCAGTTTTCCCAATTTTTTTTATATAAAATGTAACAACATATTTAAATCGTTGAGATTTTAAGAAATGGGGGTAATTGATAGTAAATACTAATAAAAATGAAGAAGAAATAACATTACCGAGTATGTGTCCAAAATGATCCAAAATGATTTCGATTTTAATAATAAAAGAAGGGGCCTAGTAGCTTCGAAGCTAAATGCAGTAAGAAACATGAATAGACAAATAAAGAATCCAGATATTACCTTATTATTATGGTTCCAATGAAAAAATTTAAAACCAAGACATATGTGGCAGATCTGCAAAAAATTAATAACAAATTTAACTCATCACTAACTTGGGTACAGTGTGAAAACAAATACAAAACGATACTGGAAAAAAAATTCATAAACATAGAAAGTTTTATGACTGAGGAAATTTGAAAAAAATATGGAATTTAAAGCAAAGTTAAGGAAATTGTATCATCAACCAGATGTTTTAGGAAGTTGTAATAAAGTTGTTGTAGAAGCAAAGCAGGTCAAGCTAGAAAAGGCAATAAAATAAACAATTCACTGAAATTAACTAAAACAATTCTTCTAAAAATTCACAAAGAAAAGAAAGAAAATAAAGAAGGAACACACCTAGAGAAGCTGGATTTTCTAAAAGATTTCACATAAAAATTACTAGAAAAATAATCTTGTTTTCTTTTGAAAGATATTTGTATGAAATGTTATGTTCCTGTTCCTATTTAGAATATTTTATTTATTTCTGTTCTGACTAGTTCTGGCTAAAATAAAATATTTTACCTACCGATTAATGTTTTATTGCATATTAATAAAAATTTAAATATTTAACTGTTGGCACAACAAATCTCTTTTCAGTTCTCCATTTCTCCTCTCTGTTCTATCATCCTTGTGGATTTACAATAATATTACTTCATTTATCAATTCTTTTTTCTCTCTTCCACAATAAAAATTTACCATATCATTTTTGTCACTACTGCTGCTACTGGATAGCTTGTTTGAAACAAAATTTAATAACTCAAATTTTCGTACGATGCATTATCACATTTAATTGCATGTATTCTTTTGACAGATAAAGTAGTGCTGAGTCCTGACGTGGTTCAAACATATTTAGTTTTTGAATCAAACCTTCTACCATACTTTCACGTAAGCTTAAGCCATATTGAAAAAATCCAAACCTTATTTCTTCTAGGGATTTCTAGATGATGTCTGTGAGTCTATGAACTAGGTCGATGGTGTTTTTCTCTGAAGCTAAACTGGTGGGAAGGTGTTAGGTCCTTTTTTTCTATTATAGTTTTTAATATCTTAAGAAACAATTTTTCATAGTGTCTAGATAATAGGCAACAAAGTAATGAGTTTGTACGATAATTTTATAGGAAAGTTTACCAGGCTATTATATCATTATAACTTCTTCTAATTTCCACGTCTTTGGTATATACTTTAGTATAAAGGCGATGAAATGATTGGTCATTTTGAAAATAGCTTTGAGGTAATGAGGTCAAATCCAGGGGCTTTTAACAAATTTATATTTACTTGGATTTTTATATAAATTTGTTTTGGAGAGGTAGGTTTAATGACTGTGTTTTCTTGTACCATTTCAATTTAGTTTTAAAAGATCTTCACTATTATTGGTTTGGAAGGTACTTTCTATATGTTTGGCAAATCTGTTTGATTTTTGAAAATTGTTTTAGGCTTAGCTTTCATATCTGTATCTCATTGGTTGTTTATGTATAAAAGGCCTTTTTAATCATTTGGTATCTTTTACGAGTGAATAATCCTTACTTTTGTTAATGGTTAATTGTTCATTCACTTAAGTATTCGCCAATCGACTCATTTTTAATGCGCCGTATTTCACGTTTTTAACTGTTTTGTTAGATTGTTTAAAGATGTTTTATTATTAGTAACAATATATTTTTTTTCGAATTTGTGGGCCAATATGTAGGCTTCTTAGTTTACATTTTTGGACATTTGTTTGGACAATAGTTCCTTACTTTTAGTTGTTTTCAATCTAGATACCCACTGGGGATGTTTTGCATTAAAGTCCCCTCCTACTATGAATCTGTATCCTTGGCTATCCAGTAAGTCAACGAGTTATTTTCATAGGTTTTTGTTTTAATAGAAACAGATGTCTGTATTTCTACTGTTTGGTAACCCATTTCTTGATAGTGTAAAATTGATTCCTTGAATTAAAATTATGTAAAGTACGAGTTTACTTTCTTGAACTAAATTGTTATGTAAATTAGTTTTTACAATATTCTTACAGCAAAATTATTAAATAGTTTAAAGATTAGGTTTGGTTTTGACTGTGAGCTCTATAGCCTTCGCCACCTCACCTTTTACGTATTGTGAATATTCCAGTTTAGTCTTATTTAGGGCAAGTTAGAGATGACGCCCTATGGAGTGGGCAGCGCATGAGCAGAGTCCTCTCAAGTTAGAGAGCGAATGTAGTAACATCTCGAACGCGCTGTCACTTAGAGTAAAAATCATTACCTCAATCCAGTCTGTCAGTCAACGGTCAGTTAATTATTATGCATTACAATAGGATAACATAAAAAAACTTTCTAAATTTACTTATAATAATCTATATGAATTAAATAATTTTAAAATACAAATATTTCCTAGCACAAACCCACATAACAATAATATGTGCCGTTTACTAGCATAATTGACATTTCAATATTTAACTTCCTGACCACAGATCTAGAGTGTTAGGAGATAGGCGATGATTATCTGCAATATATTTCAAATACGATTATTATAGGGCGCCGCCATGTTGGTCAAACTTGGGATTGAGGAGTTTGCGCAGTAAAACAAATTCAATTTCAATGATTATTTATCGTTTTTCTGGTTTATTTATCAGTTTTTATTAATAAATTGTATTACTGAGTGTTTTCTGGTATTATTTTTATCATTTTAATATGATTAAAACATGTTTAGTCGTGAATTATGATATTAGAGGTAACCTGCCTTGTCACAGGTAATATTTATTGACTTCAACAGGGTCGTACTCATGTCTCATGTCCTTCTATTGGATTCACGATGCACCAGTTTACTTCTCTGTATTAATCTATTGTAATATTTTCAATAATTTATGTTTGGTTTTCCTTCTCTCTTTAGTGTCATATATTTATAATTTACCTTGCATTTTCTAGTCTTGGAAAGAAACGGTAGTCTGGCTGGTTAAAGGCTATTGAAAGAAGTACCAGCGCAAATATCAGCCCTACAAATAGAATTTGCTCAAACACTTTTACGAATCTGATATAATTAGGACAGGCAATAAAAAAGTTATCATCAAAGCACTTCCAAAACTGTTTTTGTCAACAAGAATAGTCCAAAGAAAAAATTGAGGTAATTTAATAAAGTATTTTTTTGTTATACGTAAGAATATATACATACATATAGATTACTGAACACTTTATATTTGGATGTGTCAGATAGATTTAAGTAAATTAAATGTTATTGGAATGTGGATACTCCTCAAGCCTTGTTCTCCAATATGTTAACATTTACTTTTAATCAAAATAATCTGATATAAATAATAAAATTGGACCCTGTTAGGTATATATCTTTAGATAATGTAACCAAAATGGCTGGTTGTAGCAGAGATATAGATGACATTGGTTTCCACCCTCCCAAAAAGATTGATAGAAACTCAAAGATATTTTTTCATCAATTAATTATGAAGTTTAAATATATTTTATGCTGTAAAGGTTGTTTAATAGACATGCTATACATATTTTATTTTAGTTCTATAAATTTGTTTTATATAAAGCCTACAATAACTAAGGACCGATTCCACCGTTGTGTTAAACGGAGATTAAAATGACATTGTTAATGTAAAAATGTCATTTTAAACTTCGTTTAACACAACGGTGGAATCGGTCCTTAAACAGTCAGGAAGTTTTATTTTTCTATAAACTTATTTGACATAGGTATTCGTATTTCTTTTTTAGATTACCTGATAAATTATTGTCTTCCATAAGTTTAAGTTTCTTTAAGAATTAGGCACATTAGTTTTATTTATGTGATTTATGTTATTCGCAAATGTAATCTACACAACTTTTGTTGTAACATACACAAACATATACATTTGTAAAATTTATTAGAACTACCTTTTTCCCAAAATCAACAGTTAATTTATAAAAAAAAAATGTTAATGGTTTAATTCCTTTTTATGAATTTATATCGAAAGCTATATGTAAAAGTTAAATAACTGATTATTTCAGCAAATTTTATGTGATGTAGTTAAATAAATATTTTTTTTTACATTCACTAAATATAAACACGTTTACAGATGTTTTTTATTTTTCTTCTCATTATAAATTGGTTGATATATTAGGTAAAGAAAGGACACATATAGTATTAACAAAATAGTTATTTTGTCTATATTCTTAGTTCAGACCTGTTTACTTCTTTCTGCGCATGCTCGATAATCCCAAAAATAAAAAGTTGGCGGCTCACTATAATAAATTTTTTTGGTTTATTAGGCATTCCAAACAAATGAATTGCCAGTGGGAAGGTTTGGTATATCTAAGGGTGGCGACATACGGTGTATTCTATCTACTTTACGTAAAATCATGAATAATGGATAAAATTTAAATATTTTATGTCAAACACAATAAAAATAATATTTAAAAAACCCACCTATACATTTCTTCATAAATTGGCAGGCTTGGCGACTACTACTTCGAATAAAAATAGCGTCCAAGTTGCAAGATTATGTCGCTACCCCCTTAGATATATAAGAATTTCCCACTGGCACCTATTGTTTGACAGGTCGTTGGAATGCCTAATTGCATAGCCTATCTCCTAACACTCTAGATCTGTGTTCCTGACAGATCTCGATCTTCTAACACAGAGTTAAAAGAGTGCACTCGGAGTCCATATTTAGAGTCATATCGAACGCGACAGATTACACTCCGAATCTCTATAAAAACGCGAAAATGGACTCATAGCAACCTGAGTTTCTACTCGTACTCACGGTTAGTAGCGGATTTTGGTCTACTCTACGGTGGGCTACTTTTGAGAGGCATTTACGATATATAAAATGTATCAAAGGACTTTAAGTGATCTGTGTTTCATAACATTTTTGTCAAAATTGTCGATGCTATAATAGTTTTATCACATTTATATTCTAATTCATTAAAACTCTTGCGTAATTTATTAATAAACATATCGTCTTGTTTTTATTATACACTTGCCTTGAAAATCATCTTGTATATGAACCTTTTGAACATTTGCTTGAGTAAGTTTTAAATCGGAAGTAGGCTTTGCCAAAGATTTAATATGACATTTTCAGCTAGTGAAATATGAACTTTTATAATATTGTGTACCGCTGCAACTGCACGGCTGCAGGCAAAGTATATATTTATATATTATACTTTTGGAAAAATTCATATTGCTTTCGGGAAATCCTCTAATTTGATTTTGCTACACATAAAAATCGTCGTTGTTAGTGCTATAATAGTAATATACTGTTGCAAATAAAACAATATTTTTTATAGAAAATATATTATAATGTTGTGATTGTTTTTATTTATCGGTATTGCTGGTCTATCTATTTTTATATTTTCAATTGTTCTATCAACAAATTTCTAAAGCATTAATATTGTCTAGATAGTAAATATTTGATTAAACCAACCAATTACAAGAAAAATTGTGATGTCACAAAAACTATTATTTAATGTTCTTATAAAGATGAGTTTATTTAAATTTTAATTATTTCCCATAATTCTAATTTACATTTGGCATATTTTACAATACAATTCCCGTTGTCAAAATTTTTAGTTATTCCTAATTTTGATTAATTTTATGTTGGTACTAATGGCTTTTCTTTATTTTAAGCTCAAATAATTTGAATTTAATTTTTTACAATTTGTGCACCTTTTTCATATATAGAGTCTAATTATTTGCACCATTGTGACCACCGTAAAGAAAATATTAAGTTTTTTTTATTTAATTTAAATGCCTCACAAATATAACATTTTCCCAAAATTTGTATTACTTGATTCAATTTAATTAAACTAGAATTGATAATACCAATTTTTAATATTCTAATGTTATATTAACTTTTATTTAAATCTTTATTTAATTATAATATATTTTATTATGCATACCCTTTAATTATTTTCTACATTATGTTCATACTTTTAGAATTGCTACAAACTTGAGTACCATACTACTTCTGCTTCATATTTCCATTTCCGTAATAATTATTTCATTTATTGTTTCATTATTATCAATTTTTATTTGCTCAATATACCGTTTATACTACAAATCACTTCATTATATTTAATTCATCAGTATTCACACATTTATCCACATATTCATACAACACTGATTCATTATTATCTTACTTTATAATTCACACCATTTCCATGTTCCTTGCTTTTATTTATTTTTCTGTTTGTTCTAGTTTCTTTTCTTGTTAATTTAATTTTTGTTTTCTGTAAATTCTCTATTTCTTTAAATTTTTATTTTATTCTGTCATTACTTGTTTAATTTCTTCTTGACATTGTTTTATTTTCTTTTTATTCTTTTATATCTTCTTTATTTTTTCTTGACTTTGATCTATTTTATTTCCCTTTTCTTTTATCATTCGTTCTAACATTTTCATTATCTCATTATTTTTTTCTTTTTTTTTTCATGCTTTCCTCCTCCTGATACTTCTATTGGTATATCTTTTTGATTTTGTTTTTCTTCTGTGATTATATCCTGAATTTGTTCTTCTTTATATTCGCTATATTTTTGTGTTATATCTTCTATAAATTTCATAAAATTAAATGGTTCAGGGTCTTTACCTTCTGTCTGTAAACTTCTATGTAGTCTGTCTACCAAGTCCTTTTTTACTCCTATATTCTCTCTTCCTATGTTCTCTAATTCTTCCATTTTAATAACTAGTTTTAATCAGTTTAAATAGTTACAGTAAAATATAATTCATTAAGGTTATCAATTGTGATATTCAAGTGTTGTTTTTTTTTTATTTTGAATTTTACTGTGGGCTGTTTGTTTAGCAGACGCCACGTTGGGCGCCAATAATAGCTGTAGGCTAAATCTCGCCCTTACATTATATTTTTGTAACTTTAAAAAATTTTAATTAAGACGTATTATTATTATTATTATTATTATTAATTTTAATGTTGCGATTGGTTTTATATACTGGCAGTGGCGTATATAAGGGGTAGGCCCGGGGGCCCGAGCCTCCCCCGAAAGAACGATTTTTTTTTACGTAGAATATAAAATTTTTACACTATTTTCTGCTTCTTCGCTTGTTTTTTGTGCCCAGCGCATAATGAATATGATAATATGCATCCGATTTACTGGAAATGACTATGTACGCGTCCTATTCGTAATTTTGACCAACGCCAACACTGACTCTAAACAAAAGCACCGCGAGAATTATCAGGCTGAAAATGTAGAACAGTATTATAGAGTTCCACTATTTATTCCAATTATTGAAGACCTAATACGCTCACTTGGGGAACGTTTTTTAGGGCAGGAAGAAATAATCAAGTCTTTGTATACGTTAATCCCAGTTAATACAAAGACAAGTGAGTTTAAGCATTTATTGCCTGCAATTGAAAAATACTCTGATGAACTAAACACTAACAATGAATCAATGTTGCGTGCTGAATTCGAATTATGGCAGATGAAATGTGCCAGCTCTGAAAAACCAATAAGGACTGCTGTGGAGGCTCTACAAAAGTGTGCAGAAGATATGTTTTCGAATATAAATAAATTATTAGTTATGTTAGCAGTACTGCCAGTAAGCACAGCTTCTTCAGAGAGGAGTTTCTCGACTCTCAAGAGATTAAGAACTTACTTAAGAAATAGAACAGGGGAAGATAGACTAGTAGGGCTTGCTTTAATGTTAGTACATCGAAACATTGAGATTAATATTGACGAAGTTGTAGACGACTTCGCAAAGAAAAACAGAAACCTTAATTTTTAAAGCAAGATATAACTTTGACAGTTGTATTCAATTTTAATTTCAGTTTTCTTTTTAGTGTAACGTAATTTTTTTTTTAGTAGATATATAGTAATATATAATTAAATGCAAATTTTTATTTTCGTATGGCCCCCCCCCCAAAAGTAATTCCTAAATACGCCACTGTATACTGGTATTGCTTGTCTTCTATTTTCACTTGTTTCATCAACAAATTTCTAAAGCATTGATAATATTAAGACAGTAAATATTTGATTGAACCAATCATTTACAAGAAAAATTGTTATGTCACAATAACTATTACTTGATTTTCTTATAAAGGTGGGTCTATTTTAATTTTAAATATTACTTCTCATAATCCTAATTTACATTTGTCATGTATGTCAATATAATTTCCGTTGTCAAAATTTATAATTATTCTTACTTTTATCTTAATTAATTTTATGTTGGCACTAATGTTTTTTTATTAACTTCAAATAATTTGAATTTTAGTTTGTTAAAGTCTGTGCACCTATTTTCATAATTATTTGCACTATTGTTACCACCGTAAAGAGAATATTTAGTTTTCCATTTAATTTATAGGCGATTTTATCATTTTGAGTTTACAAATATTATAACAAAATATGATTTCATACTTTCATCACTAAATTATCCGAAAATTAGTCTATGGTATACGTAATTATCCGAAAATTGGATTATTATTCGGACATTGGCAGCATTGCTAAGATAATAAACAGACTTACTGCTACAGTCTAGATACTTGTTAAAAAGTGTTATTTTAGAAGCGACTTCCTTTTAGTAAAACGTGACAACACTGTCCAAATTATTACTTTGTTTAGTGTCGCAGACAAATGCGGTTGCGCGGCTATAATGGTTGAAAATAGCACAAGATTGAGAATGTACAAGCAGTGATCCTGACATCAGTCAGTCAGTCAGTTATATGATAGACATTATACGTTAATATTATCAGTTGTATAGTTATTGTAAAAGTTGAGTTGAAATAAATTGCGATACCAGAAACCTGCGTAACATTAATGACAGCGTAGGATATAAAATAAAAGTTACTCAAGCATCATATTCATGGTAAATACTAGATCTACTGCGCACGAAACAAATATGGATAATTCAAGGCCACTAGCATGGTTTTTGAAGATGGCTGAGGAGAGAAAGAAGCGAGAGGAGAAAAAGGAAAGGCAAAAAGAGGAGGAAAAGGAAACGAGCAGGTAGGAAAAGGAAAAGCGTACGAGGGAGGAAAAGGAAAAGCGTAAGAAGAAAAAGGAGGAGGAAAAAGAAAGGCGAAGGAAATCTGAGGTAGAAGTTATGAATGGTGAGCTGCAAATTCAAGAAAACCTTAATCAAGACATAGATCAGCTAAAGAGCCGAGTAGGTCTCTTAACCCAACAACAAGATAATTAAAAATCCAATTTAGAACAACAGCAAGATACTTTTAAAGCTAATTTAGAACAACAAGAACAGGATAGAGTAGAGATGGAACGGCAAATTAGAGCTAAAATGGCTTAGTTAAAAAGAATAATTCGTAACCTAGCTTTGGTAAGAAACAGAGAAACTGCAAACACTACCTTGTCCTTATCTGTAATCGAACCAAGCCATATTCAAAACCCAGTTTCACAAATCCCTACCAGCAAGATCATTAAGCCACCCACGTTTGACGGTCAGACAACATGGAAAACGTATGACCTCCAATCTAAAGCTGTAGCTAAAGCCAATAGCTAGGCTAAAAAAGAGATAGCGGCTACATTGATAGTGTCGCTACGAGGATAGACAGCAACCGTTTTACAGTTGCTTCCTCAAGAAGAACTCAGTTATTCATCCCTAGTCCAGGCTTTGGAGACAAGATATGGCCAGCAGCATTTGAAACGGGTATTCCAAAGCCTGCTAAAGTTTCGTAGTCAGAAACACAATTAGAGTCTACAGGAATTCGAAGCCGACATAAGAAGATTGATTTATCTGGCCTATCCACAGGCGCCGAATGATTTCCAAGATTTAATCGGAATACAGGCATTTATTGATGGACTACAAGATGTGGAAATGCAGCATCTATTCGTCTACAACATCACAAGAAGCTGAGGGAGAAATTGATTGCAACCAAGGAATATGAAGCGGTAAAATTTCTTCTTTCCAGATCTCCTCGAGCCAGAGTGAGAGAAATTAAATTTCAGGAAAATGAGGAGGCCAATACTAATGCTATCCCCCAACCTACTCTCTCACAAATTTTAAATATCCTGCATAATATGCAACGAAACAGCCAAGAATCACGAAATAAGGCTAGAAAGTCACATAGATCAATCTTGTGAAGCCCACCACGAAGTCTAACAAGAAATAGTCACAGCACCTATGCGTCCCGAAGAAGCCAATTACCCACAACGAGCCGGCTTTTCAGCAATAACCAGGAAGTAGAGCAACGAATAGGTCGTTTCCATAGCGATGCAGACATTCTCTCCGGACAACCCTGTTTAAAACGATAATGCCGGTACAGTAAAAGGCTCGAAGACCCGGTTAATGGAGTTGTTCTTCGAGCAATCACATTTAAGTCAGAAGACGACGAAGAAGAAATCACCCTTGAAAATCTGAGAAAGGGGCAATGACTTAAAAGTTGTTTGGAATGGCTCAAAAATAAAGTTACATGGCAAGAGAGAGCCAAATACAGTGGAGCTATTAAAGGATACTGAACTCAGTGGGATTCCCTGTATCTTCATGATGGCCTATTGCCCTGATGGAGAACCCCGATGGAGTACATGTAGCCTGCCAAATGGTACTGCCGAAATTACATGTCAGAAGTCTCTTGGAGGAGCTTTATTGCAGCCGTTCGGGAGGACATTTTAGTACTAAAAGGACACTGGCACGAGTTCGGAAAAGATTTTGTTGGGTCTATTGCCGACAGAATGTAGCGGGTTGGTGTAAAATATGTGATGTATGCAATGGCAGGACAAAGGTCTGCGGATTCGCTCGGGAACGACTGAAAGCCAACAGCAGAAGCTAGAATCGTCATTTTGAGAGAGGAGACTCAAAGTGGCTGTGCAATCCCAAGCACCGAGGAGGACTTTGTCAGAAATCGCAACAGAACTGGCAAGGCTCCTATGCTGTCCTTAAGGTAAATCAACCTACCGCATTCAACTGTCAGCGGGAAGTAAATCCAAGGTAATTCACATTGGAAAGTAAGCGCCATGCTGTGGCCCAGATTCTCCCCCGTTAGATCTAACCAGGTCCCAGTAGTCAAATTATTCAGGGAAAATAACTAGAGAGAAGGGAGTCATGAGTAAAGGTGTGAGTAATAGAAGAAAGGAGAATATTCAAGAAATGTCATTCCACGTCAAGAAACATCTGGACGTTCGGGAAGGTTCTAGAAGGTTAAAACGAGCTATATAAGTCAGTGAATTTTATGATAGATGTTAATATTATCAGTTGTATAGTTGTAAAAGTTGAGTTGAAATAAATGGAGATATCAAGAACCTGCGTAACAATATGGTACTTGAAGTGTTTTTAATATGAAACGTGAAAGTCTGCTGATGGTCATTCCATTTATATTAATAATATTATGACGTCAATGGCGTGGCATCGGTTGATCACTATTTCATGCCATTGGTTAAAAGTGGAGGCAAACAATTCTACCGTATGTGAAATTTGCGTGGATTGGCGTTTGTGTTTAAACTTGGATATTTATTTATAAAACTAAAGAAATTTAACGATTTTAACATGAATATAGTCGGTAGTTTAAAAAAATTTGATATATAATTTATTTTATAAGATTGATATAAGAACTGCATCTCTATTATAAAGACCCAAATTTAAAAAGTGTACAAAACAGTGATATCTAATTTCCTACATGAAATAAGTTTTATCTCGACGGGCCCGAATTTGGGAGACACACTGTGTATTATCAAGAATTCATAAAACCTATATAAAAAGTATATATTCTCCTTATTCCATCTCTGCGAATATGCAGTTCTTACTGACAGAATTGAAATTCTCCCCAAAAACTTAATTGTTCTCATCGTGACGTAAGGTTGGATTTTTAATTAAAACATCACTCCCTTTTAACTTTGTGACGTTCTGAAGGAGGTGTTTTTTTGTTTTCTACTTCGTTCCCCACCTACATCTGCATTAATTGCAATTTAATTTGTAATTCATGGGGATCCGATCGGTTTTTGTTTTTATTGAGAATGGCGTGAAATTATGGGTAGGGAAAAGTAATTAGAGAGTCTATTTTGTTATGTCTAAACATGAAAGGTTTGCATAATTTTTGAATTAAGTATCAAGAAAGTTCATTCGATGTTGTTGTGTTCAAAATAATATCAAGAAAAAGATAAATGAACCAGGAGTAGTTATTTATGAAATTGACAGGCATAAAAAATAAATGAAATAAAAATAATTCACTTCTCAAATGTTTCATATATTAAAGAACAACAAGAAAATCTTGAAACTGAGTAACAAAATAATGACACATGTCATCTATTTAAGATTTTCTTGTTTTTCTTTAATAAAAATTACAGTTGCTATATAAAAATAAACGAAATTTCCCAAAATATTATATTTTGTAACGAAGTCGGAAGGATGAACTTTAATAATACAGAGCTTTTAATTTCTATTCCAATCGAGCAGACTATACTTTATCTTCGACCATCAGCCATAAACATTAAAACTTTTTTTATTTTTTAATGATAGTTTAATTTTTGTTATTTTGACAATTATTACTTAAACAAAATACTGGTACATTTAAAATATTTTTGGTTTAATTTTCTAAAACATTTTGGTTTTTAAAATACAAAGATAATTAGAATTAGAAGTTGAAGAATGGATATTAAACAAAGAAGATACTTTCTTAGTGTGCAGAAATAATAACTTTTTGTCTTCACTTGACTTTTTAAGAGTTTTATAACAGCACGGCACAAACAGTTTATAGAATTTAAAAAAAGTATACATAAAATTAAAATTAAGATATATAATGCTTGATATTCTATATAAAACTCTTCACAGTTAAACAAACCCCATCTTAACTCCCATTTTTATTCAGATTTTTTTCAAAATCAATAAGTTTTATCCTCATTATAACAGATTTATTTTTCCGAAAGAATTCAAGTTGATATCGTTTTTTGTTTCTGTGTTAGGATTTTATTTTAATATTTTGATCCCTCTATTTTTAATGAGATTGTTTTAAAAATCACTAGGCTTCGTCCCATTGCAGAACTCGATTTTTCGTGACAATTTCAAGTGAATATTGTTTTTTGTTCTTAACTTTTTTTAAATTTTAATTTTTCTAAACCCCCCATTTGAAATCATATTTTTTTAAATAAATAAGCTTCGTTAGATTGTAAATCTTGATTTTTCCTGAACATTTCAAGTTGATATTGTTTTTCGTTTTTGTTTTATGTTTTTTTTTTGTTTTAATACCCCCTTTTGTTTCAAAATCAATAAGGTTCATACCCTTATAGAGATTGATTTTTTCTGAAAATTTTTAGTTTAAGGTAAGTTGGAGTAAGTGCGTACAGAAATTTAATTAGTTCAACTTTAAGGTGAGTTGAATTTAATAACTGTTTTAAATTTTTGAAACCTAAAATATAAAATTTTCATTAAGTTACATTGTTCGCTACAAACGGGGTAAGTGCGTATTGTAAGTGAAGCACTTTCCTTTTCAGTAAAAAATTTGGGGTAATTGCGACACCATCTTTAACTTTTAGAAAATAAATTTTTAAATATATTTTTTATGCTGCACAGTATCCAAACAATTTATATAAACAACTGACAAAATATTAATATTTATTTCAAACAATAAAAAGAGAAAAAAATTGAAAAATTTCTTACCAACTCGCTCGACGAGATCTCACAAACAGGTTATGTTCTGGTATTCACTGACAGCAGACCTTGAGCGGCGGGGTTACCATTTAACTTTAGTAAACTATAATTTAGAATTTTTGACAAAGATGGTGTACCTATTTCTAACAGGAATAAATATTTAACGTGGTGATGCTCTTACCCCAAAAACGATCTTAACCAAACTTATCTTTTGTCATTTTTTGTTATTGAATTATCGTGCGGAAAAAAGAACTTGACATTGGATGGACGGACTGACACACATTTTTTAAAGTTGTTTAAAGTTTAGTGAGACTGATTTCGATTCAAAAATTTTTAAAATTGGATGAATATTTAAAATTTTGATTTATTGAAAGTAAACCTATAATACTCTTCACAGACTACTGTGTGTAGAGTATAATAAAAAAAAAAATAAACAAATTACCCAGTCTGGGCGGTTCAGAGCCACGGTGGATGGCTTCTCAAAAAGAATTATTAAAAAAAAAAAAAAATATGATTAAAAAAAATTAAGTAGTTTACCTAATCTGTGGAAAAAATTATACAAAAAACAAGAAATATAATAAATTATAAAAAATAACCCATTATCCTATTCTGTGCGGCGTTGAGCCATCGTGGGTTGCTTTGCAAGAAATATACATAAAATTAAAAATAAATCTCTACCAATTTACTAACATGTGCGTTAATTGTCACATTGGTAAATTTTCCTGTCCCTAAATTGTCCTGTCGGTAAATTATCCTGTTGGTAAATTGTCCTGCCGGTAAATTGTCATGTCGCTCGATTGACCTCTCGGTCAATTGGCTTGTCGGTTAGTTCTCTTGTCTGTCAATTGTTCTGTTGGTCAATTGGGTGTCAGCCAGTTAGGTGTCTGTCTGTTCCCAAGTAACATTTTTAGGTTTATCAAAGTATACAAGGCAACCATAAAACCCTTTTTTAAGACACCGATAAAACTTTTGAATTCGCGAGATAGCCTTAGGACTGCTATAAATTTGCTTTAAGAGTAAAAGGGAGAATCCTATAATGGTTCTTAGGAGTATTTTTAAAACAATATCTTAAAACTAATTAGACCTAAGACAAAGTCTGTAAGAGTATATTAAGAATTTTATCAAACCATTTTTAAATCTTTTTTATGATTATGATAATAAGTGGGATAGGCATAAAAACTTTACAAAACTAATCAGTTTTAAGAGAATTAAATTTTAAACTATTTTAGCTTTATTCTGTTTTATCATACTCTCTGACAGAATGATTTTGCAAACATGTAGGGAAGACTGCCATATTAGAAATTAATTATTTTATAGTGTATGTCTAATTTGTTTAGTTACACTTGTTATTTCACCAATTTTCAAACACACACCAAAGTAATGTTAAAAGTGGGTAATGTGGGTGGTAATAAATGATGGGTCTTACAATATATGAAATATATGTAAAAAAAGGATTATTATATGGATTCTAATCTATTTACCGAAAGTTATTTAATAGAAAATAACATTGTAAATATCGTATATATAGCACTCTAAAATGATTACATTTGTTTTCGATATATTTTTCATATAAAATATCACATTTTGTATTTTTTAAATTATTTCATGGGAGTGACTATTTAACCGCCAATATAAATCCTATTGTAGATTTGTCTTTGCATGGATACTTGTCATCGTCAGAAAACCATTTTCAATTGCGCATACTACCTACTGGACTATCAGAAAGAAACTTTGTGTTTAATCATAAATTACTGTAGGCGAGGCAAGAGTTGTATAACATTATATCATAGTATATTCCAATATAAATTACATTTTTATACTCTAAAAGAAATTAGCTGTAGATTTATTTGACAAATTTAATATTATAAGGTTAAACGCAGTAAACGCAATCGTAAATAATAAATCTTTTGTCATTGACACACTCTTGGCATTGACACACTATCACTGTCTTTGGTACACAAAATACGTCATTACTAAAATCGAAAGATTTTAGAATTAATTCAACTTTGACCACAATTTATTCGAATATCCTTTAGGTACAAGTCTGACAGACAGGTATTATTTTACATAATATGTGGTTAAACAGCCACTGCCATATTTAAAATGGAGGATTTTCTCATTGTGTTCTATCTGTACCTAAAAACGGACATTAGCTTATAAAACTAATAAAGCAAAAAAATACTTTTTAGGACTTTCCAGTTTTAAAAAGCCCTTGCTACACTTTTTAAAGAAATTCATAAAACAATAGTAAAAACGGAAACATTAATAAAACATTCATAGGTTCATAACCTAACCTCACTCTTGAGCTTCTTATTTACTTTACGAACAAGTCATTCAAAATATAAAAATTAGTAAGGATATATTAACCATTTTTCACTTTTACTGATTATTTCCAGAATATTAGGAGCCTATGAATGTTTTAATATTTATTAAACAATGAAACACAATAAACACTAAGGAGAAGGAAAAACATACACTTTTTTTTTTCTATGGAAATTGCCGCTTTTCTTTATTTTGAACAATTTATGTTTTAACGTCAACATGATGTGATTGGGTTGAAAAGCTAGGTTATGCTCTAAAACAAACTTTAGTTCTTAATAAAACTATGTAGTTTAAAAAAAACACTTTTAATAAATTATAAGAATTATGTTGTAAAATTGTAGAAAATGTACCTAAAAGGTTCTGGGATCAATTTAATTTAAAGTATAATCTTAAAACACTTTTTAAAACTAAGTTTTAAAACCTACTTAAAATAACTGCTAAAAAGTATGCCTCTTAACACCAGACACACCTTAGGAGTATCTTCAAACTAAATAGTTCTAAAATTACTTATTAATTAACCCTTACAGGACAGCTATAAAGCATAGTTTACTTTAAGATAAACTAGTTTTCTTAAACAGATTTAAAGGAATCTATAAAACCACGTAATAAGATCAATTTATCCTGCAATCCTATTAGCAAAAAAAATAAATGTAATAAAATAATTGTTAATTTTTATGCTTCTACAAAATCCTAATAAAACATAAATAAAACTTTATTCTCCTAAAAATGTTACTTGGGTTGTACAGATACCATTTCAAAATAAATTACCTACTCAAAATATTTCAACGAACATTTTCAAATACCTTACTTTATACTTAAAATCTCTAAGCCATAAAATATATATAATATTGAAAAAAATCTCAAAGAGTACAAGCGACCGTTTCGTTCAGGAAAGCAACCTTTCCCTTTAGCTAATACCGTAACAGGTATTGAATTATATCCAAAGAAAAACACAAGAAATTGGAAATATCTTTGTTAGCGGAGCCTGTCATCGACAAGTCCACGACAGATGAGCATGCGCATTTCGATTTCTGGCATTTATGGAAACGAAAATCAGGGATTTTGACAAAATGTTCAGCGTTTGCAAATAACTTGTCGGTAGAACACGACAAGTCAACACGATCAGCTAACAACGTGGACAATAATTTATCAGGACATGTGTAGTACGTACAAGTGATGCAAAAATTGCGTTAACGAACACAAAAATTGAACGAAACAAAGAGGAATGATTACATGAGTTTAAAATTATGCCAATTAATATCAGTAAATCAATAAAACTACTATTTTTACAATCAAATGTTTTTGATAACTATTCTAAAAATTATTTTCACGATCTACAATCTTCGGTCTCACTTTTTATTTACAGTTAAAGTCAATGATAGTAATTTTGGTACACAATAAACAAGTCCTTTGCAGTGATCTCTTTTCAGGAATTTGTTACAAATCGCAATTGCGCACAAACGTTTCTTATCATTTATCAGTGACAAGTAGTGTACTTGTCGGCGGCAGACTCCGCGAACAAAGCTAAACTTAAACTTCAACGCTCTACATTTGGTTTTCATTACCAAATAGAACGTCATTTTTGAACCAGTTTCTTTCTTATTAGAACTCATCAGCAAGCAATGGAAATTCTCGATTTCAGTTTCTAATGGAATCTGTAAATACGTTATACTCACTTGCCTATATGGATGAAGGATGCAGAAAATAGAAATTCTCAAACTAAAAAGTAGCGCCGTCTACACTTAGTAAGCAAAATTAAGGTTCGTTCACATTGTCCAGTTCAAAAACTAGATGAGATAAAAACCAGGGCGGACAATTTTCAACAATGTGACAAAGACATAAAGTGAAATAGAAATAGATTTAACAACCAGTATCCACCTAATATCAGCCACAGTTTCTTTTAGAAAAACAATTACTTCTTTGGCTGATACTGCAGGTATTGAATTGTATCCAAAGGAAAACATCAGATATAGAAAATAATTTTCCCCTTTACCTTTGATTTAGATATAGATATTCTCAGAACTATTTTCTATTTTAAAAATTACTAGCACGGCTTTTTATCCCACCTAGTTTTTGCAGATGGCGCTTTTTAACTTTGTGATTTCTTATTCACTAGGAACCTCCATCCATACAGATGAGTCAATTTACCGTATTTACACATTTAATTAGAAACTGGAATCGAGAATGTCTATTTCTTAAGCGAATTGAATTGAACGCGGGTGACTGAGAGTTAAAGCTTTTTTTCTAAATATTACAATTTCATACTAAGACCATGATGAATTATTGCGACCAAGCTAGAAATGAGGAATTTTGCTAAAAGCAAAAAAAATTAATTTTCAGTTATATGATCATTCATCAATGACAAATGTGTGATTATTGAGATGTGTGGGTTCTTATTTACCATATGTTCCTGGGAGAAATAGTCTTTTATGATGATTCAACAGTGCCGGACTTAAATCTTGCTGCTAGTTTTTGTTGAACAAATTGGAAAATATTTAACCTTTTTTTATATGGCGTTACTTTTTATTTTTCGAAACTTTACCACCAATTTTTTTAATACCACGGTGTAACGTATATCTCAAAATTAATACTGTTCAGACTTAAGGAAGTGTCTGCATGCGGCTGCATGTTTCCTCAATATACAGTAGATTGTTGAAGAATTAAAATTTTTCTGAAACGCGAAGTTCGATTCGAAATCTTTACATTCAACTTGAAAATTTGGAAATTACTAATTATATTGGGATTTGTTTGGAGATTTCATGGGAATTTCTCTTTCTATTTTTTTCGGAACTCTAAAACCGATTGTTCCACTTTTTTTATATTTTCGATACTATCGGATACATTAACTGAACCATTCCAAAAAAATACAGGTCGTAAAAAAATTGTAGTTTTTTAGCTTCTTTGGTACTTCATAAATCATCCTGTAAAATTCAAAATAGGAATTTATACATATTTATTAGAAAAAAAAATTAAAAGTATATTCTTTGACAAATAAGATAATATCAGAAGAAATTGAGTAAATGGCATCATGGAAAACTCCAGCTTCGTTGCAAAAGATTCTTTCTGTCCTTTTCCCTGCCTATTTTTGACGACAAATCTCTGAACCAACACACTTCTTAATCATAAGGCAGATGATAATAATTGTCTTTTAAATATATCAGATCATTTCTAATCTAAGAAAGTAGACAATAATCCAATTTTTGTCCATTTTCAGTAAACGCAGAATTTAGCAGGAACTTTTTCCTACTGATTTATTCAAAAAGATATGCAGCAAGTGTACAGTGCGTTAACCCATGGATCCTTAGAAATAAAGATGAGACGTTTAATTGTATTTGCACGTCAGTAAAATAAAGAGAGAGTCTCGTAAATAAGCTGACTGCCTGTAGTGATTGGACCGATAGATACATCTATACCACTAGTGGGCTGGCGCACACTATTCTACCTCTGTCCAATAAATAACATCGCTTATTCTATAATGGTTTTCTGGCGTCATTGGTGGATAGTTAACATTATGTATAAAGAGTAATCCACAAAAAATATAGGCTATGACCGACAAAGACAGAGACAGGATCAGGTCCGTGATGACTGACACGTAAAAAGAAAAAGAATTGAGGCGTGTTTTGCAAAAACCCCACATGTCTTCTTTTCCGAAATTTTATGTTATGACACTTATGGGTTTATAACATAAGTATCTATGTCTCTTACGTGAAGAAAATCCGCAAAATCGTCGGTATTTAAAGATATGAACGGTTAATATCGACCATTTTTCATAAACCTTATAATATGTCAATAGTAGTTTTCATCAAATTCCACAGAAGTTGAATTTAGTGACAACTGGAGTTTATGCAAAGAACGCCTCAATTGCACACTTGAAATACGTACATTTTTCCAAGGCCTACATAAGTAACATTTTTCGTGGATCACCCATTACTGGAACTATTATATCGTCGGCATGTGTTAACCTGCTAACTCACATGAAGCCCAATTTTCAGGTTACAGAAAAAAATGTCTTGATTAATACAAAAGTGTGCATAGAACGACATATTTTAACAAAATGATTCTCAGTATCGCAGAGATGCAGTATTTTTTATTAACTTGAATTGCAACTTAAAATAAAACAATTTCGTTACAAAAACATAATAATTTTTTATTATGTGATTATTCATGTGGAAAATCATGATAATTGGCTGGTAAAATTGACTTAATAATATAATAATAATAATAATACTCTCCCTAATTCACCCCCTTACGAGTGAATTTTAACCCCAAAAGCTGAGCTTGTCCGGGGAAAGGGACGGCTATTATTATTATTTGCCGTGGCGCTCCGGGGCGACTTAAAGATGATTGATGGTGCCATTTGACTTACAGGTGAGGAAAACCCGGAAAACCTCACCCACCATCATCGAGACGGTAATGTATGGCGAATTTTTTTAATCTGCATGTCATATCAACAGAAATTGAATTTCTATTAATACGCCACACATCAAATCCTAAACCGAACCATGCAATTTAATTAAAAATCCACATGGTCTGGTCTGGGATTCGAAACCCAGCAGTCTCAGACTCATAAACTTGCCTATAAATGAATATAAGAATATAAGATCTTGGAGATCAAAATTTGTTCGAGCTGATATCTCAATTTTATTTTGATGAAGACTATCCAGTTCAGTTCTTATCGTCTTCGTTAAGGAAGAATCGTCCATTCTTCCGACAATCGCAGTTTGTAAAATATTTCACCCTCGGGTGTATACTTTAAACCACGAATGTCATTAACCTAAAAGATTTTTTTTTTAATTTAAGGAACTAATAAAAGAATAAAGACAACATTAGGAATAATATTTACCTTAGCATCTCCGGGCTTTCTTCCAGGTCTGATACTTTTTACCATTTCAATATTTTTAAACGACTTGAAGAAGGTATGGTCCAAATATTTTATATTATACGGTCTAGGATTCATTTTTGCTTTTTTGCAGTGAAATGCTTATTCGGCTGGAACATTAATTTTTCTTGACTTCACACTACGTTCTATTGTTGAATGCACTGAATCCACTGGCACCTGAGTGTGTCCCACTTCAATTCAATTGTTATTTGATATTGTTTTGTCAAATTAATAGCAACATTAGCCAGCACGCTATTATGATTTTGGTATGCGATCATTCTATTTCCTTTATCAATGAATGGAATAACATGGGTTTCAATGAAAAAATGAAAGTAAGATGAAAATTATTTTGCATTAAGCCCCCCTTCTTCCTCGTGCCATAGATAACGATATCCATCCTTATTATTAATGTCAAAATAATACAAATTATGCTAGATTTTGGTGTGAGTAAAACAGCCTGAAGATCGACAGTATATACAAATTTTTCATTTATTTTATCTTTTTCCATTTCGCTTCTAGCTTCCCCTTTTCTTGTTATATGGTTGTTATAGTCTTTCTTTGTGATGTAGACTCCCTTGAGTTTATTAAAAATTTTGCATTCATCCTTTTTGGCCTGAATAATGACATATTTTTTAATTCAAATGCATTTTTGAATGTAGTGCTGCTTAAAGGGTAAATATTTTTTCCGCCTACCTCTATCCAAAGTATACATTGTCTGGCCTCATTGCAGGGAGCAAAGTCGTACTTTTTCTCCCTAGGGAGGAAAAGTAAAAGTGACGTCATGGTATGTCATAAATGAAATAGCTTATACGGCATTGACGACCTAAACTATATTCTATTATATAAGTATAAATTTTACCGTTTATTTATAGAACACCATGTATTTTGCAAAATAGTAAAAACCAGTAAATTGTTATTTTAATTTAACGATTTTTACATTAATAATTTGACTTCAATTCATAGATTCATCCGATTTTCGAATTTAGGACAGAAATATTATAGCATGCTATGGTCGATTGACAGATCAGTTTCAAAGTGTGTTACGCTATAATATATCTACAAAATATAAAATAATATTTAAAAAATGAGTGATTTAAGCGAATTTGAAGATATAATTAATACACCACCGGATATTTTGGAACAGGTTAATGCAACAGTACAATCTCTATTACCCCAAAAATCTAAAGAAAAATACGAAAAACCGTATTTACATTTTAAGCAATGCGCCGAAGAAAATTATTTAAAAATGACTTGTTATTTGAGGGAGGCAAAAAAATCATATGTATTACTTGGGAGTAAAGTGCCTTTTCCTCCCTTGGATGTTTACTGCCCTCCGCTTCGCGTCGGACAGTAAACTTCATCCTGCGGGAGGAAAAGTGGCACTTTCCTCCCTAGTAATACAAATAGCTATTAAGTACACACTATTCCTTTTTGTAGAATTTGTGAAGTTCTTTTTTTGAGGTCCACTCAGGCAATAGGTAATTTTTGCTTGAAGCGGATCTGCAGTAATGATATTTTATTGTTAATAATGAATTAAGAAACTCTTGTATGCTGTTGTTTTCTGTTTCAAATGGTTTCTTTTTATTTTGGTTTTTATTTCTATATACAGTTGGTCTTTTTTTAGAGTTTTTTTCTACATCATTAGCTTTTTCGTAATTTGAAAACCAATTTTTTTAATTTTGAATACACCAACGATCCAAACCTACATTGTTCTACAAACTCTTATTTCCTGATCGCCTGTTTTTAAATAGTACTTAAAAGTTTGATTTCTCCTTGATTGTTCTGGTACTTTTCTATCTCTTGACCTTTTAATAAATTCACTCTTCACAGTACTGTCTACGAATACCTTTTTTTTTGCCTCCCCAACATAGACTACAAAAATATTCGAATATGTCTTTTCTTTGTTGTTCTGTTATTTGACTGCATTTTAAAGTTCCGTTTTTAACTCTACACTGGCATCTTTTTTGATCTCTCTTTCTATGTAGTAAGACTAATTTCCGTTTACTTTAGTTCTACCAAAGTATCGCTTTCCTTTCTCTCGCCTATTTCTATTCTTCTCTGAAAACCACGTTGCCTTTTCCACTTTAAATTTTTTTCGTCGCGACTTTGTTTTTGTTGGCATTTTATCAGAACTACTATCAGTTGTCTCTAAATATGGCACTAAATTAAGTGTATCGTAGTCACTATCATCCGATATGTCATATGCTGATGTATTTTCTTTTGTTTTAAGCCTGCTTATTCCTGCTGTGTTTTCTTTGTATATGACTTTATTTATTTCATACCTGCCGGTCCCTTGTTCACCTTTTGCATTTTCTGTTCTATAATTGTTAGTCTCTTCTTTATCTGTAATATCAGCTACTATATCAGCTACTTCATGATGTCCTGCCTCTTCCATTTTACTATTGGTATTATTTACATCCATGGTTTCCAATATTTCCGATTCCATAACATCATAATAATTTTCATTTAATGTAACCTTGTCTTCAGAAAATGACGATTAGTAATTAATAATTTCAATGTTAACATTTTTAACGATACGAAAATTATTTACGGACACAATATTGTTAGAATCTTCATTTAGGTTATTATTACATACAGCTTGCCTAGTTGCTAATTTTAAAAGGTCCTTTGTTCGTTTTGACATAATATCTGTAAGATAAGAAAATATCCAGCAGAATATTCAAAGAAATAATAAGAAATGGTTTTTCTATGCCTCATTGTACTAAATTATCATTGTACTTAAATATTTAAACGAAAATTGATATAAAATTAATTTGATCCTATATTTACATGAAGCATCCAACTTCTTAAACTAGTTAGGTAGACTACTTTTCAATGGACCCTATACAAGTGATTTTTTACCAAATAAAAGCAATTTATTTATTTATTTTTATTTATTCATGGATAGTAAAAAACAAAGAAAACCTGCTATATCCAACCCTTTACTTGCACTTAGGGCACACGATAAGCCGCTAGCTCCAAAATTAGGTTAATTGGATTATTTTATCTTAAAATCGTCAATTTTATTAAAATACATTATTAAATAATAAATATGTTATTTAATTTTATAGTAAAACAATACAGAAAAATAAAAATACCGGCTTTAAATAGAAAAAAAAAAAAACTGAAAACTTTGAGAGTTAAAATAACACGTGCACCTGTTGCATACAATTAGCTAGATATAGCTGTATTTTTTGCGCATCATACAACATAAAGTTGACGGGTATTCGTGCGTCACAAAATAGATCATTTCTACACAGAACAGTGAGTTAGCTGGTTTATACGTCGATGCAAGGCGCCATCTAGTTGACAGATATCGAAAAATCTCAAAATCGTAATATATGGAGCAGGTTAGCACATTTAGGCGACGATATATTATTTAAAAAGCAGTCAAAATTTCACTTGACTAAAACGCAGTACCAATGAACATGGAATTTACTGCCTTTTAGTAATGACATATTGTACTTTCATCCTGCATGAGAAATATCTGCCACTTTTATAAAAAAAATATCTTTATTTCAATGGACCACTGAAATCAGTCCAGCCCGATATATAGCAATAATTATAAAATTTTTAAACGATTTTTAAGACGAAGGGGACAATTTTTTCCTACATAGACGCCTTTCATATTTCAACTCGTTTCGTTCCACTTCCTCGGCCGCTTAATGTTAATATTGGAACATACCATATGATTTTAGCGTCCTCTAGCGGATTGAAAACATTTAAATATTGTATTTAATTTTGCTGCATAAATTTGCTATTTTGATTGATTGCAACCAAAATTGATTAAGGGCGAGTCTTTGCTGATTAAACTATAGGACTATTGTTTGTTAAAATTAGTTAAATTTAGTGTCATACTTTTCAATACATAACAAATTTTTATCCCGTCAGAATACGCTAACATCAAAAGTAGGGTACTTAACAAAAACATACCTTAAATATTATGATGTACCATACATATGATTTATTCGATATTTAAAATTAAGTAGTAGAGAAAGTGGCTAGAAAGGAACACATGCATATTCCCTCGTTAAAATTAGGAGGTAAGTGACATTATGAAACGTCTATATTAGAAAAACTTGTCCCCTTTGGATTAAAAAGTAACTGTTTCAGCATTTTTCAAAATACTAAATATTACTGCCGAATATCAGGGTGAACTGTTTTTAGCGGCCCACTTTGTATATTATATATTACATAAAAACATAATTTAAATGAATGCTTAATGAATTTAAGCTCTTATAGTCCAGTTTTTTTATAGGTAGGAACTGCTCTCATTGTTAGAACAGCGGTATTGCCGTCTTAATAATATTGTACTGCTGCATCAACTAATTATATAGCTATTTCTTCATTATCTAATTAGTAGGTTTGATCTTTTGGGTCTCTTAAATTTTATTAAAAAAATCTTGAAATGTATGTCTTCTAGGTTTGTAATTGTACTGTGTTCGGAGCATAATATTGTCCTTGTATGAGACATGGGTGCGTATGTTTAAAAACGAGAAAAACTAAAACTCTCCGGGGAATATATTCATTTAATTTTTACTTTAACAAAAAATTGGTATTCTTGAAATAACTGAAAGCCAAGAGAGAAGAAAGTAGATGGTGAAAATAAATACAGTATTACCAGATCGTTTTAGATCATACGACCAATTAGAAACTACGAACTTTTGGCAGCAAATGACACTGCTGGCATTTTAAGATTTTAAGTTTTTATGATTTGTTTTTGGGTGAGATAACAGAACGTCTGCAACTTTACAGATATGCAAATATGACGGACTTACAGACGGAAATATCAAGTTTTTGTATTTCAGAAAATATCTGCAAATTCTCAATATTTATTGTAGATTATTACCCACAACAATACTAAACTCAAATCTATTACTATGTTTAAAAACTCGATAATTTGACACCGTGAACTGTATTCAATCAAAAGGAACAGAAGACTTTATGGTTATTAAAAAAGAAAAAGTAAAGTAAAAATTGATAATCTGCAAAGTTACAGATGATTTGCAGACTCAAAAAGTGAAAACACGTTTCTGTAATACCATGTTTCTCTTTTGCAACTGCAACTGATATTTGCAGATGCAAGTAGGATTTACAGAGCTTCTGTAAAGTTGCGGCCATATTTGCATATCTGAAAAATTGCAGACGTTCTGTAATCTCACCCTTTATCGATATCGGAATTTTCACTTTTTCACTTACAAACATTTTATTTATTTATTTATTTTATTTATTTCATTAAAAATAATATTAACTCTTGGCAATAATTCAAGTTATGTATATCCTTCTAAAACTCTACGATTGTAGAAGGTATAACTTTCCTAAATAATAAATCTTTTTAAAAACATGAGTCAAAGCCCAAACAAATTTAAAAGATGTGAAGGAGTTATTACTATTGGAAAAAAAGGAGTATAATATAGTATACGAGGATAGTTTTACACTACTACTACTTATAATTAAACAAGTTGTTGCTCCATTTTTGTCATTCTGTTTAAAATTAATCTATATTGAATAAAAATTATTCTTTTATTTTTGCGTCTAAATCCATTTTAAAGGGAAAGTAAATACCGCAAATGTATAAATATACCTGAAAACTGCTAACAACATCAATGAGGTTAATTTAATTTTTATTTATTTAAATTCTGACACGCACTGCGCATGCTTGTGAATTAAATTCTCTCGTTATTTTCATTCTCTCTACCTAAAAGTAGGAGCAAGTTTTAAGAGAAAAGTCTCTCTATATATTTCTCAGTTCTCGATTTTAAGAATAGGCACCATGGGTACCTTCCTATTATTATTTCTTCTACTCTGAGTCCGGACCTGATGGTATGTATTCTGCATCTCTTAAATGACCATGTGAATACTAAGAACACTCGTAGAATACCTGTTATGCAGATTTGCAGAGAACTATGGTGTGAATATGTAATTTAGTAGAATTCGATAAAAACCTATATTGATAGATAGTTATTGACCTTAGTGAAACCCTAAGAATCCTTTTTTATACGCGCCCATTGGATTTAAAAGTTGTAGCAAAGTGTGTTTTGCATAATTAACAATAAAAAATTAGAGTTTTTCTTCCGAAGTAAACATTTCAAAAAATACTTAATTATGTCATCCATGTTTTCTTTCATACGGTGTGGAACAGCCAAATGGAATAATATTTGGTAATAAATAAATGGGGACGTGTTCGGAAAAACGCTTGGACACATCGAATGGTATTTTGAGTTGAGCATTTTTTTGTAATAAAAACTTTTTATACAGGGTGTGTCATGTAACAGTGGCCAATACCAACTTTTTTATTTTAAATGCAATACCCTGTATTAAAGAAAAATTATACAAAATTTTATAGGATTTATTTGAAATAAAGTAATAGTTATTTAAACGAAATCTTAATTTATCAATTGTATTATAACGATTGCTTAATTTAAAAATAGTTTATTTATTAAAAATTTATTTATAATTTATTTAAACTACGTAATATTTAATTTATTTATATTTCAAGCACTATTTTAATTTATTTGATAATTCACTTTTCTTATTTATTTTTACAATGTATCTTTATTTGACAACATTTATTTGAGACTTAATCTGAACTGCGAAAGAATTCACTTATATATAAAATTGTAACAGTCTAGGAATTCTAACTAGAAGTTCTGGAAATTATTCCTGCATGCGTTAATTATGATCTCGATAGCTAACGCCATATTCTACGGCGCCGCAAAGGTAAACAAAGAACAGGATCAGTTTCAGGCTATCGCTCGACACTGCCCCACAATGGTGGTATCTGCAACTAGACCGACTTTTACAATTTTTATTCACACGGAAATAAAAAGGTACGGTTTTTTTTTAAACTTGGACACTAGGCGAATGGCTGAAAACCAGTATAGCTCATGATCCTCCAATTCAGTGGTTCACTTCTTCTTTTTTGTAATGGTCACCTACAAATGGCACCAGCCGGTTGTAGTGCACTACCTTCGGTTTACCGTTAGGGATCTTGCTTGTACGACAAATGATTTCCCAAGACCTCTGGAGCTTTGGAGAATAACCTTTTCGTCTTTTTGAGTTGGGAAACCAGACTTTGTCGCCTACCCTGAAATATACTTCTGTAGTTTGGATATCGTACCGTTTCTTCATTCTGTCGCTAGGATTTAAAGATGCGAGCAAAGTAACTTATGCATATCGTCCATTTTTCTTTATAGCTGGATCGCATATTCTTCACCAGCTATGTCCAGGTTAGCATCCAAACTCGAGGTAGCAACGTAGCCTTACCTCACGCCCAATCAGGATTTTTACTGGTGTTTGGCTTGTTGATTCATTGACAGCGGATCTATAGACCATTGCGAAAAGCGAAAGATACTGATCCCAATTTCGTTATAGGTTGGAAGTACCTTTTACCAGGTACTTGCCAATGGTCTTATTCATTAACTCCATCATTCCATCCCATTGTAGGTTCAATGCCGTAGTTGGGGTTTTCTTATGTGTGTGACACATAGTTTAGCGAATTTCTTGTTTTCATTTATTTAAAAAAATGTATACAGGGTGTTAGTAAATAAGTGCAACAATCTTCAAAATGCCATTCTGCATATAAACGTATGTCCGCAAATGCTTGGTTTCCGGGATGTGTATTTCCATAGTGTACTATTGTGTAGAGCACGCCTTTGTCTGTACCGTAGTAGGCTATGTAATACCATTTGGCGCGTGCCTCATTACAATCTATACTACGAAGTAGACAGCGCTCTGCTCTGCAAGCTAGTATAATATGTAATCCCCAAAGGCGTATTTGTATACTACAAACTATACTCAAGTAGCAATGAATTTTGAAAACAAAATATTGCAAATTTTAAAAAGCTTTTGCCATGAAGATTATCAGCTCCTTGGCTGAAATTTTAAAGATTTCAATAATTCTACCTGGAATGACTTCGGGGGCTAAATCAGTGCTGGAAGACCAGCAAATTCCTCAACTATTAAAAGGAGATCCCTGTCGAAAAATGTTACAATTACTAGACCCAATGCTAAGTCTCATTGAGTACATACTCATCCACAGCAATAAATATTTACTTATTCAATCTGATGATATTTATTTTGTTTCGTAATAATATTTTATAATCTTTATTTTATTGTTTATTAAAATTAAAATGCATCATGATGTTTTTCAATTTCTAATATGTTAACTATTAATTACCTAACTCTTTATTTAGCCCTTACAGAGAGCGTGTGTTAATGAATCACAAGGGTGTTGTAGTAACCATTATGTGCACCCATCAGAAAATTTTAATATTACTAAATTAATATTGGTAGTTCATAGTTGTAGTGAAATGTTAAAGTCGGTGCCACTAATAAAATAGATAATAATTAAAAAATTTACTTTTAAATAATAATAAACATTTAACCTAATATTTATTTTAATGTTTATTATAATCAAATTGTATTAGTGGGAATAAACATTTATACTTCATTTACCTGTTATAAAATAGGTACTGCTTATTTCAAGTAAAGGAAGTATACGTACCTACAACGAATAATTTCAAAGTTCACAATTAAGGTAAGATTCGCCTGTGTGTCATTGTGGGAGGAAATATGGACCGATTAAATGATCATCAATTACTCCAAGCCACACATTTACTGAAAACAGATGCTGAATATGAGTTTCAAAGATTTCATGTGGATTTTCCTCATGCCATAAGTGATTGTTATGAAAATTTAATATAGACTCTCGTGCGAAATAATTAGCCTCGTCAGTAAACAAGACGCCATTTAAAAAAAATTAGGATTTTGAGCGGTTTGATTATTAATCCATTGGCAAAAAACTATGTGCGGAAATAAGTCTCTAGGTAGTAAAGCTTGCACACTTTGAATATGAAACAGATACAGTTGCTGGTCTTTAAGAATTTTAAAAACAGTGAAGTTGCTTACGTTCAAAATTTCGGCAATTTTTTTGAGTACTTGTTTTATGTGACTCCGCAATTAACTCGAGTACTGCTTCTTCTAGTTGCACAGTTCGTACTTCTCAAGGACGCCCACAGTCAACCGTTTGTTCTTAAATGTACCAGTTTCGCACAAACGTTGGTGAAGAGGAGCAAATATTGTGTGATGGGGTACCCTACGTCCTGGATGCAACTCAACATACAATAGTTAAGCTTGCCGACCATTTCCATTACTTCTACCATAGACAAAATGCATGTCAGACAATTCCGCATTTCTAGGTTTCCATTTTGTTTATAAAAGAAAAGTTACTTACTTATCAACAATAATCTTATAGCAAACTAAAAGCTTTAATGAATAAATGCCAATTTGTCATTTTATTAAAAGGTAAATGTTGACAGTTCCCATTTAACATACCATAAATGTTGACGGTAGTCTACTAGATAATGTATCAAAGAAATTAAAAATACGCGGTAAAATGTTATTTTTTGCATAAAAAATGGCGCCTTATACGAAAAAATATTAGGAGAGCTATTTGGTCACAAATTGGACGAGCAATTAAAAAATAATTTTTCATTTGAACTATCTCAGTGACTTTTCTCTTTAAAAAGATTGAGATCATTACCCGTATGCGAGCCAATGATTACCATAAAATTCTTAGTTGCATGTCAAAAAATATGTAATAACTACCTCTTAAAACCCACCAAATTTCATTTGCATATCTCGACTGGTTTCAGAGCAATAAATAAAGCAACATTTTTTAAGAAAAAAATTATCTCGTAAACGAAACATTTGCGGACATACGTTTATGTATTAAACTGTCATTATTTTTTTATGCAGAATCACCCCCTGAAGTTGGTCGCACTTATTTATTAACACCCTGTATATGAAACAGATTTTTATTAATGCAGCAGAAATTTTAACTGAACTTGACCTAAACCTACTTAAAATTAAATACTTGGCAGCATTTTCAAAAACCGTACTCCAGCGTTATTTAACCTATTTTGACTATAATTTCTTTACATGAAGTCATATTTTTCTTGCACAAAAAAATACCCCTAACTGCAGAATCGGATCATTTCCAAGCATGGAATACCATAAATATCGCATGCATGCAATCGTAGCAGCAGAAACAAATCTAGCATTTTAACATCCAGTAAAGTTATATTTCCTGCCGTAAGTACAGAGTCAGAAATTATGTCACTTTGTATTTTACAGCCTTATGTCGTGACAAATAGCAATGAGGTACAGTAATTGGCTTTAATCCCCGACTATATTCCTGTCCCTGTCATTATATTGTTTGATTTAATGAATTATAAAGTCATATTTCATGGTTAAAGCCGAGAAACGAATGGTAACAGTCGTTTAAATTAATCTAGAATGGATATGGTTTATTTAGGGTTCGTTCCAATTCTAAAACAGAGCGTTAGAGGGGGTATTTTGAAAATTATAATTCAAGCCGTACAGAGATACTACATATTATATACATAAAAATACAATTGCGGTAGTGGTTAAATTGAATATTTTCCAGACTCTGTACCAGCATAAACAAGGATATAGAATGAGGTTATTAAATAGGTAACAAAGGATATACATTAAAGTGAGGGTGAGAATTTGGACAAGTATAAACTTAGAATATCCACAATGTTTAAAAAAAAATAATAATAATGGAAGTACCCTCAGCCTGTCCTACGCAAAATGGCATTACATCGACTTTATATATTTTTGACTAAGGTATGTATTAAGAGTGATTTTAAATATGATAACGGATCAAGATATTAAAAAAAAGGACCACCTGTATAATGCAACTAATTTTAGATAGTTACAATATACAGGGTCTCCAAAAACTCACCTGCCAAATAGAAACCATAGATTTTTAGGTAATAGACTTGATTTTATTGCGTTAACAAATTACCCGAGTTCAAAAATATTTCGTAAGGGAGCTATTTTTTTTAATTTTACGACTTCTTGTCAATTTTTTTCAACATATCTCAAAAATGACAAAGTTTAAACGTTGTCCATTGACAAAGCTTCTAATGGCTAGTGTCAGTCTATTGTTCAATTACTCGATAATTTTAGAGATAAAGTTGGCAGCGACACATTAGTCTATTGTGAGATTTGGGTACTTAATTATGTACCGATTTAACTATTTTAAAAATTTCATTGTTGTGTTCAAATATTTTAGCAATTTTATTCTTGAATTCTCTACATTTTTTGTCTACTTCACATATATTTTCAATTGTCTCGTTAGTTTCATGTGGTGTTGTGGTTTATAACTTAAATGTAGTCCTGTTAAAAGACTTTCTTGGTTAAATGAAATTAGTTTGAGATATATTCTATGATAATTCTAAAACAATTTTAATGAAGATGGTGTTCAATTCATTAGCAACATTCTATCTACAGTTTTATATTTTCCATGATTATTTGCAATATGTTTACAGCATTTTTTTAAAGATGTTTATTGAGAATAAATGGAACTCAATATTTTGTATTAGTAGTTATATACATTTAAAATTATTGTTGCAAGTAACATGACCAAAAATAAAACTTTAAACTTCCCACATCCCTCGACTCTTCAGATGATTAGACAACACTGCATGGTTGTTACCTCATAAATGATCTATGACGTACATCGGTATTTTTATTAAAAATACTATACCTAAATCATATTATTTTGTATTTCATGTTTGTTCAACTACTACCCAAACAAAAGGTCTAAGTATTAGTGTCGTGGAAACTACCCATCAACTCCACTAATTTTCACACACATACATCTTGCTTCAATTTATTCTTAGTACCCAGTACCTTCAACCCTTTAACGACGTAATGTGTAAGTTTAATCTTACATGTGGATGATCATCTGCCTATATGATTATGAATTTTTATCTAAGGCCTGATGATGGCTTTTTAGCCGAAATCGGTTGCCTGTGTTAACATAACCTAGTTAACAAGTAGTTTTTTATTTAAAGATATAAACCCTGTATATCCAAAATTTATGATGTTCGTCAAAGTGCCATTTTTTGAAAGAAAAAACGCGGCGAGAAGCGCGAGGTTAATTTTATTTTAATAACTATTTGTTTCTTTAGTTTTTTTCAACCTGAACTAAGTTTAATTTATCTATGATTTAGAATCTCGCTGCTTTTTAAGAATAGTGACATTTGCAAAAATGCAAATTTTTACTTTAGTACATAATCCTACCACAAAATATTCATATTTTATTTGAAATAAGGTCCCGTACTATTATCAGAAAAACCTACCCAAAGATGGCGCTAATGTCGCTATTCTGTAAAACCATTTTAGCGCGTTCTTATAGCGAACAACGTTATCTATTTAGTAGTGTCACGTCTTTGGCACAACAAGTAACATTTTTTTGTAGAAAATAGTCTAATATTTTTTAAAGCGTCAATATTTTGCATAAAGTAAGTTATTCAATAAATCTAAATTAACTAAAATAATGTCATATTCGGAAAAGGAAGTACATACTTAAATGTGAATTTTTTTTATATATAAACATTACCTTAGATAACTATAATTATTTATTAGTATTGAGATTGTAAAAATATTATTAAACATATTTTTTTTTTCAGGAATAGTGTGATGTTCTTTATAAAACTAAAAATATATTTTTATAGCATTTATTTTTTTATAAGTATGTTTAGTTCTGATTAGATCCAACAGTAATTCAATAAAAAGTATTTGAAGATTAAATTTTCAAATTATTTGGTATTCATTGTGTTGCAAAACTTTAAATGTTAAATAACTTTCCACAATGCCGAAATGCTTTTTTTAATAATTTATTTTATTTTTAAATGGCCAAAAATAGTATATTGTGCAACAAGTACAGAAAGTAACTAATTCCACACGATGTGTGAAACTTGTGGCACGAGCGAAAGCAAGTGACACAATCACACAAGTGTGGAATAAGTTTTCTGCACGAGTGGCCCACTATACTTTTTCTACGACTGCAATTACTAAAACCAAAATTACATATTTTTTAAACGATTTAAAATTAGAACTATTAAGAGGTGGTAAATATGTATTATTGTTATAACTTTTTTTCTATAATCTAAATTTAATTTAATTTTTAAAACGTATATTTTATTCACTTATTTTTTTCTGTTATGTATACCTACTTTACATTAGGAATTTGTAGCATATTTACCCAGTTGTGATTTTTCCATTTTTTTTATTGAACATCGAGTAAATTAACCATAATGAAGATGATTTAAAAAACGATAGCTTCCCAAAATAAGCCAATAAAATATTTTCTGAAATGGAGTTCACGATATTTTGTTGGCGCCAATCCATAAATCGTGAATAAGCTAAGTTGTATTTTTTCACCGATGTTTGAGGCAATAAGTCTTCTGTTAAGTTATTCACTATTTCTTTAATCTGTGGTGGAGTATTATTATCAAGACTATTACTATCACTGTCCATTTTATTATTTGAAATTTTTCAAAATACCGAAATAAATTAAATGTCAACATTTGAAATGTATGTATTCTCTTTTATATATAGGCAACCAACATTACAGAAGTTATAAATCATTTTACGTTTTTTTTTCAAGTTAACTGAAATTTTTAGTATTTGGATGAATTATTTAGCTAAATAGGTATGTTCTTAAAATATATTATTGTGTTTTTTTTTATTCGTACTAAAGGTTATACGACAATTTATTCGATGCACCAAACAGTGTGAAATTACCGTGTAGAATAATATTTTTACACTAGTTATGGATATATACGGAATTGCCTACTTTGACGCTTAAAAAACAATTCGGAATATGTTATTTTCTGTAGTAGTCGTCGAAAAATATTATTACGATGTTAATTGCATGAAAGCTAATAATAATCTGATAAAACATTATCATAAAATAAGCGAACAAGTGTTGCAATCTGATACTTCACACAACTGAATTCTAGGAATAAATGGTGACATATTTCACTCTTAAAAAATTAGTTTACGATAAGATGTTTCTCTTCTTAAAAACCAGCGAACTAATTTTACGAGCAACCTGGTAGATTGACTTAGTATCGATATAAAGCAAGGTATTCCGCTAATTCCTACCTATAGGAAAATTTATGCCGTATAAAATTCCATGAAAAACAAATCCAAAGCTCTAAGTATATACTTACCCTCAATCAATTACTATAACTAGCAGTTCCCACAAGATTTGTTTATAAGAAACCAGCTAGGTATCTCGGTAATTGTAGTTTTTTCAGAATTAATCATTTCTTTAAAATGTTTTAACGATCGCTGTGGGATTATTAACTAGTCGTCAACCAGTATTTAAGGGCGTATGCCAGTAATCGTGTGTCGAACGATTCTGATTGTAATATTTTTGTTTTTTTTGTGTCCCTCATTTCAGAAGCAATGCAAGAAGATTGGTCGATGATTAAGGAGCAAATGAACCAAATACAAATTAAAAAAATGCTATGAAAAACGCTTACTTATTAATTACGCTTACTTATTAATTTTAATTAAACTAAACTGCTTAGGCCAGGGAATAGTATTTCTATCTGTTAGTTAGATATTGTAAGTAAATAGGATTTTGTTAAATTTCAACAAAAAATTAACATTTGACTTAGAAAAAGTTTTTGAAAAATTCAAATTCGAAAACATTTCTACTTTTCAGTTTTTGACGAATCTTTACGTTTTGGGGTCCAATGAATTTGTTTTGACCCTTTTAGAGATAATGTCAGTCTGAGTGTCTGTATCTACGCTACCATAACTCAAAAATAGATAAAGACCAAAACATAGAATTTTAATTGTAAGCAAACTTTAAGCCATCCTACGATGAGCAGATTAGATTTTGGGCCTAGTCGGAGCATCTGAAGGGGTACTTTATTCGCTCCGTGTAAAGTCATGGAAAGGGAAGCAAAAGCGATACTAGCGCTAGCTGCGGATAATTCGTGCATTTTAGGGCGATATTTTGTAATTTTGGCATACCAAATACACGTATACATTTTACTTTTTTTCAAAAAAAGTAGGTAAAAACAATACAATAAGCAACCGGAGTTGCTGTGTTGAAAATTGTACAAATACTAGCAAAAAACCAGTGAAACTTATATAAAAAATTTCAGTAGCAAAGTGGAAATTAAATCAAAGAAATAAATGGATAGATATACAATAAGAAGAAAAATTACCTTTATTTTTGTAATAATAACCATAATGCTGGAAATAGTAGATATCAGAAACTTGAAAGGTTTTAAATAAACAATAAATTATCATTTTACGATGTTCTTTAATATCCCTTTATTCTTAAATGTTTATTCAGCAAGGACTAGATTTCAAGATTTTTGCCTTTGAGTATTATATGTGTTTGGAACGCAATTTTGTAACTTACCGATGGGAAATCAGTTTTAATCATTCATTCTATGTTTTCTTTCGAATAAAAATGAAAATATAAGTAACGATCCTTTTTTTTATACATTTTAACTTCACGCTATTATTAAATGGTATATTTTTATTTTGATAGAATAGGCTTATTCTTCAATGAAAACTTATTAGACTTAGGCAACTCCTCATACATTTTTCAGTAAATACTGTTGCCTGCGTATATTTTATTATTTATTTTTATCTATTATACATCATTTTCTTTAATTTAAGCGATAAAAATATATAATAATAATAAATTAATGTTTTACTTGTTTTACAAATCCATATACTTTTATTAAAACTAACATATATACTTTTTAATTACAAATTCTATTAAAAGTTGCATTTGTCAGTATACGCAGAAATAGTCCATTAGTATCAAAACGAATTGGCGCTGCTGTCGCGCACGAAGCGAATAGGGAGGTGTTTTTTTACTTTAAGGAATATTTCAGTTATTTATGTTTGGAGAAGAAAATGCTTAACAAAATAAGAGGTCTTTATAGTGCTCTTTATAATATTTTAATGCAGTATATTGAAAAATAAATAAAAAAAATATTTCGAATAAAACGGGTGTAAAAAATCTTGATCTTTAATTCATATTTTATACACTTCTTGATAGCTTTACTGGAAAGTCATGTGTTAGACAAATGAGATATTTGTTACAAAAATTTGCATAGATAGCGACCTTAAGTCCACGCATCTTAATTGGTAAATTAAAAGACTTGACTTAAAAAGTGGTAAAAGTGCGTGTGCATCTAAGTGGTATCAAAGGCGGCTACTGTAAAGTAGTAGCACAATTTGCCAGTTGTCAAGTAACAGAGATTTCAGTGATTTCAGAGAAAAGTACTGAGGAACTTTGTCCATACTCCAGAATGCATTAGAGAAAGCAACCTCCATAAAAATGTTCAGATGAACATTGTTGACCACAGTATAACTAGAATCGGCTCCAGCAACATGTAAAAGTTAAGGGGACCTAGCTTCCCGATAACAATCTGCCAGGAATATTTAATAGAATTAAATTATTTTAGTTAGAACCAAGTAATTGTATGATTTCACCCTAAAGATTTTAGCAACTAATTTTAGCAATTGATATTGTTACACACCCTGTATATTTTGACAGAATCTTTCTGTGTCTATTAGGTTTAAATTGAAGTGGTGTTACATATCTTGTAATTTCATCTGTTTATGACACTTGAAACAATAATTCTCTCTTAGAGTGCCAAAAGGAGTTTACAAGTTTCCAGCTTACGTCTGTTAGCAGGTTTCCTTTGATTTTATCAAATGAACCTTCTATGTCAATTAAAACACCTAAGGCGGACTTCTTATTGTCTATCCGGCCAGTAACTAGATGAAGGGCCGAATCAGTAGATCTGCCTGGGGTGTATGCATGTTGGTTTGGTTGTAGTGATGTGCATCCATTATGCATCTTCCGCATAGCCTTTCCAATGTCTTAATGGAAAACGATTTCACACTAATTGGTTGGTTTGTTTTTGAGACAGTGTAATCCATCCTTCTAGGTTTGGGTAAAAATACCACTTTTACTTTTTTCCATTTTTTGGGGATATACCTCAGAGCCAACGAGGATCTTAATATACCCACCAGGTGCGGTGTGAGTTCTTTCAGATCCCACTGAAGTAGGGCTGGATAGATACCATTAGGTCCTGGCGATTTAAATGGAAAGAATCTGGATATTGCCTATCTAATTTTTTTATCGTCTACAATGTGTTTGGTAGTTTACCAATCATAGACAGATGGATTGTATTATTCCTCTGCCCAGTCGGCCACGTCTGTGATGACCGAGTCTGGGAAGCGTGTTGACAGCAGAAGTTTAATGCTATCTTCGAGGTTGGCAGTTTTCGTGCCAGCCTCTTTGATTAGCGCACCAATGCTTTGGTGTGGATCTTTTGAGAGAGCTTTCTGAAGCCCCACTGCCTGCGAGAAATCTTCGATTTCTTCGCAGTAGGATCTCCATGCATCTCTCTGTTTTGTCTGACGATTTTTTTGTATTCTCTGAGGTTAGATTTGTAAATATCCCAGCTCTCTTTGAGTTTTGTGGTTCTTGCCTTGTTAAAAAATGTCCTATCCATCTTCCTGAGATGATCCAACTCGTGACACCTTCATGCGGTAGTAGTCTGATCATGTTGGACCAGCCTCAGAGGACAGGATTTCTTATAGGAATTGTTTATTGTGCTTTGGATAGTGTTCGTGTACTTTTCCGAAGCAATGTTATTGGTTGGTGTTTCGGACGCTATCTCTCTCAGAGCCTCTTGGAAAAGGTGGGTATAGGTTGCCCTGTCTGTCTTCCTAAGGTACCGAGATAGCGTGGAGTTTAGCAACATCAAGTTTATTTTGAATGTTAACCAGCTGTGGTCTGACATTGAAATGTTATCAGACACTTGCCAGTTTAGAATTGATTTATAGATACCAGTTGTGGATAAAGTGATATCTATTAGTGTTTGACTGCGAGAGTTTAAAAATGGTGTGGTATCTTTATTTAAAAAATAAAGATTTTTGGTAATTATATAATCGTAAAGTGACTTATCTCTAGCATTGTTATCCTTACTCTCCCAACTGAAGTGATGAGCGTTTAAGTCGCAACATTTTACCAGCTCAAACTTCTGTTCCAGGCAGTATTCAACCAGATCCTCTTTACTTTCTTTACTGGGTGGTGGCGTGGTTGAGTCAGATGGGAGGTATGCAGATGCTGGAATTAACGTTATCTTTTCCCTTTTGATCGCGTATTCCACCCTAACAGCAGTTAAATCGGAGGTGAAAAGGTGTGCCATTGAGTGGGTTTTGTATTTTCTAGGAATTTAAATGGCTATTCTAGGTTGTTGGTTGCTGGGAAAGCTAAAAATTGAACCATTTAGATTTTTAAGACCTAAAATATTGGTTTTTATTATCCAGGGTTCCTGGATGAGTGCTATTGTATCTTGCAGCTCATCAAGGCAAAGGCATAATGTTGCCTTAGCCAACCTTTTGTGCTGCAAGTCTTCTTCTGAAAGTGGAAAGGGAGTGGTCTTTTGTGGCTCCTCGAAGTTTTGTTGCTAAAGGTCATCAATTGCCATTTTTTCTGGCTTGACACCCTTTACAGTAGGCTTAAATTTGGGGGTCCTTTATCAAACAGTCTTCTCTGGGTCTAGCTTTTTTGACCTTTGGCCTTATAGTCAATGCAGTTAACGCATAGCTCGTCCTCATTGATTTGGCCTTTAGGGTTTCCTTGTCTTCGTCTCCGATGCCGAAGATGAAGAGATGGCCCTTAGGGTCTTTTTTAATTTCATGGTAGAAGGTGCATAATTTCGCCACATGCAAGATAGGGTTTTGCCCCTCAAGTCGCCTAAACACAACCTGTTTCTCGTCTAAGTCAGCCTGCGCTTCCCCTGGGATCCAGAGAGAGGCTTTGGTGACCTTGGGGAGCTCGTTTATCCCGACAACTGCGAGTGTTGCTCCTTCCCATGTTTTTAAGGTTGGTATCTTGGTTTTTAGCCATTCCAACATCAGGTCATTTTCGCACGATACTCTGATGATTTCACCAGAGTGCGTCCAAAACCTAAATGTGAGTGGCTTGGTTTTGCTGCAGAAGGCGGACAAAATTGTTTTGTCGAGCTCTCTCAGCAGTGTCTTTTAACAAGGATTTCTCTTTCGGTAGTTATCTTACCGTAAGTATTATCCTTGTTTATTATAGCTACTTTCAAGTGGCTCGTAGCTGCATCCTTGTAGCTTATCCCAGACAGAACTTTGTGGTCCTGTCTGGGTTTTTTGCCCTTTCCGGGCGTTATCTCGGAAGAGGTGTGAGATCGCGGCCTTTTCTTTTCTCTAATTGCGTCATGTTCCTGGCCTTTTGTGGAGGTAGAACTAGCGTCGCTGTCTACGGACTTGATTAAGTTGCTTCTGTTTTGTTTAGAGTAAGATAGTTTGCTGAGGGTGACGGTTGCCTTAGCACTGCCTGCCTGCAGCTTATCCCTCTTCCTCCTCTTTGCTTCAGACCCAGATATTCTCTTGCCTCTCCGGGGCCTGTTAGTTGGAGGTGAACTACTGAATCCATTCGCTTTTTTAAAGGTGGGCGTCGCTGTTCAGCCTCCTGTGCAGGAGCTGAACTTGGTTGTCCAGACTCCCCTGCAAAAGGTGAGCAATGACGTCCACATTTCTTCTTTTGAAGGTAATCGTCGCTGTCCAGCCTGCTGCGCCGGAGTTGGACTTTGTCGTCCAGTCTCCTTTGCTTTAAGTGAGCTTTGACGTCCAGCTTATTTGGGTTTTTGTTTTTGTGTTTGTAAATCCATATGGTTTTCACGAGTAGTTATGGAAGGAAAGGTCGACCGACGCAGAGCTCCGCATGCACATCTGCTCCTTCGACAATTCATCCGTCGGCACGTTACCTTACACCTTAGATTTGGTTCGCAGCGATAGCCTTCGCAAAAGATTTTGAGGGTTTTAAGGCTCTCGCACTCTACTTATGTCTACCACTAACCAGGTAAACCTGGCCTTTCTCCTATCCACCACCCGGAGACGTGCTCAGTTGGCACTCAACCGCTGATAATTTTTTACCGTTCTCTTAATAAGATGAATTTTTAATATTATTTGGTGCTTTGTCAAATACTAAATTAATTAAAATTAAAAAAAAAATGTTTTTATACGAGGGAAATCAAAAATACACTCAAGAGTAAAGTGCCCTTATTTATACTTTGCTAGTTGAATACTCATATAATTTCACAAAATATTCATTTAAAACGCGTACAAAAAGATTTGTGAAAAGATTGGTTAAGATGTAATTTTTTTTTAAGTATGCGTTTTTTCCATAAATAAAGTGTAAATTCGACAAAATGGGCATCGGTTAGTTATGCATTTAATATGTGACCAGGAAACACAAACATATAACATAGATGTATCATTTACATAACAAAGTAATTTACATGTTATATAACAACTCACATGATTACTGTAAAAAATTACCTAATTTTGTTACATAGCAGGTTCTCCATATATGATGTAATCCCACTATTCATAAAAACGTTAAATTAATGAAAACTTTACATCACATTGTTACATTGTAACTCTAATTTTTATCCATAGGACGGACTCATAACCATCTAAGCCCAGAGTAGGGACGTTTACTTTTGTAATCAAACAATGTAGACGTTCCAGTGATATTATAGCGCTAACTTGTTACGTTACTGGGAGTTCCCAAAAACTATGTCTTTTTAACAAACCAGATGTGATATTCCTTTTATGTCCAAGAAAGTCTTTTTACTTCTTGTAGATGTTATTATAAAGCCCATAAAATAAAATCATATTAATGAACCAAATGTGAAGTTCCAAATATGATACAGTTCATACCTTTTTATTTTTATCTTCTTCTTTTAAATTTAATATGGACTATGTTATGTAAATATTTCATCTATATAAAACAGAATAGAAATTATGTCATCTAACTTGAAGTTAAAAGATTATAAGACAAGTTAAACTTCTAATTCTAGGAAAAGTATGATAATATAATGGTCTAAATTAATATCGAAGGTAATAGTAAGAATTTTGATGAAATACTTAATACCGGGCAACCGGCTGCTCCACTTGTAGGTCCTAAAAACTAACAATATAGTAAAATTTGTTTATTTTTATATACATAGAACACACGATGCAATTGATTTTTATTAATTTATTTACCTATTCGAAGCAATCATGCGTGGGGTTATGTCATTCTTTTCTATTAAGTTTGTGAATGTTTTTTGATCTGAACACTTAATATTAGTGCGTTACCTAGCGAATTATCAGATCGGCATCTGGGACAAATTCATACAGATATGTATATAAACGTGTTTTTACATGTATTTGCCCAGGCAGCACACTTTGGTATAAATTACGTATTTTTTTAGGTACTACCATACGTATGAATACGGTTGATGTACTACCCAAATATATTCGTGAAAATGTCCGCCTTATAAACGTCGATTACTAACAATTTATCCACCTATAATTAAACGTTTTTACTATACGTCTATATTAGATTTATAGTTGTAGTATATTTATACGAATTCACTTTGGTATAAAATACGTTTTTTATGTACTACAATATACGTATGGATACTGTTGATATGCTACCCAATATATACGTGAAAATGTCCGCCCTATAAAAGTATATTTTTTTTATTTTTTATACGTCTAACATTACTACTTTATCTACCTTTAATTATTCTGTCTATATTAGACATAATTGTATGTTTTTATTAATGTGTAAAATGCGTCTACCTGATATTGTTTTAAATGTATTTCAAACACAAATTAAATAAAGTGATCAAAACAAAATTTCTAGAAGAGGCCATGGAAAAATGTTAATAATTCTTAAATGATAGTTTGGATTTTATCAATAGCAGGTGTGTGTATACACCAGAAATAGGCATTACTCGTATTTCTATTTTGGTTGTAATTGGCCTAAATATTTATAAATTTTTTTTGATCACTTGTTATATGTACAGAACAATATTTAATTAAAAAAAATAAACAATAAAATACTAAAAAATAAATACAAAAAAATAAACACTAAAATACTGAATAACAAACTAAACGAAACTTTTCTTTGCCTAACAAAAAATATATATGAAAATAAAAATCTTAGCTTAACACTTTGGATGTGTTGTGTCCTAGACGGGCCTTAGCTAACTTAAGCTAATCTTGCATGGCACACCTAATCGTTCGGTCGGTTAAGTCGCTTGGTTCACCCCCATTCCTATAACGAAAATGTAACTCAATTTAAATAAAAAACAACTGACAAAAAAAAAGGAAAATAAGTATGCTTGGAATAACTAGGTAACCTAAAAAATACGTATAAAAATAAACAAAAGTAAGGTTATGTTTTGAAGTTTCTATAATCATTTAACACACTGTACGTACCTATAAAACAGTAGTTGTTGTAAAATGCAACAATTATTAAAGGAGTAGCTAAATTAAAACATTAATAGAAACTTACCCATGCTTTTAATTAATATCGTAAAAGCCAGGACGCCAAACCAACATGCAACAAAACGTGTACATAAATAAAAATACACGAACCGATTAACCTGCTTCCACAAACCATTCCCTACACTGAACAATAATACTACACATACGCATGAGTAGAAATGAGAAAAGACCGTACCACTAGTACGTCATCCTCCATCCGCCATCTAAAAATAGTTCCATGTGTATGGGGAATTTGTTATAAATATTACAGGTAATATAATTAAAAAAATATGGATGTAATGTAAATAAATATATCTATAAGCTTTTAATTTAAATAAACCTAAATATATACATATTATTTACTTCTGTCTACTAGTTCATCGTAAACTGGTATTATGCGTTTAAGGTGACTTATATTTAAACGTAGAATAATATAGGTATATTAACTAGTATCGACAAACAAAAGCGTTTAATTTATCTGTTAAAAAACGTTAACGTATAAAAATGGTAGATGGTAAACGTTTAAAAAATCAACCGAGACGAAATTTAAACGGGAATTATAAACGAAGAAAACATATTGTAATATAATGTAAATTTATACGAATTTAATTTAAATAAACCTAAACGTATATTTAGGCCCACTGTATATAAATAGTTCATCGCAAACTAAAAATAGTCGTATATTGTTAACTATATTTAAACGTAGAAAAATTTACAATTATATACCATAGGATGTATATAAAAAACGTATAATATATCGTTTAAAACACGGTATGTATAATAATCGTAAACTGTAAACGTATACGGAATCAACCAATACCAAAATTAAACGAGTATTACGTATAAAATACGTTAGTTATACTAATGTGTGCTGCCTGGGTGGTGTTAATTTTCATCTTTAAACATTTAGAACGTTCTCAGTATATGAGCTACATGCTGGGTATATGACTTTTCCTGCTTAAGGCGTGTACTTAATATACAGTATGGTTCAAATGAAAGGAATAAATTCATTATAATGGAAGTAGTTGGTTTTTCGAAAAAATGCTCGTACAGGTCAATTTTGTTTACTCAAAGCGCAATTTTTAAATAGAATTCAATTTTCTCCCACTTCCCATTTTTGGGCAGTGACGTCATTGATAATTTTTTTAAAATAGTAACCCCAATTTTTTTTCTTGATTTTGTTAGATCTTGCAATTTCCTACTCGGAAACATAATATTTGAAATATCTTACATAACAATTTTTTTTTGAATAAAAGTCATTTAAACTTTAGACACATAAATTTTATTTTATTTTGAGAACACAACAATTGAATAAAAGATAATTATTTGTAATTAAGTGCTTAATCTAACAAAATAATATTAATATTAATAATAATAATAATAATAATAATAATAATAAATTTATAATAATAATAATAAAAAAGAATTTGTGAAATTGTCATTAAATTCTTTTTATTATTATTATTTTTTTTTTTTTAGATGAAGCACTTAATTACAAATAATCTTTTATTCATTTATTGTGTTTCAAAATAAAATAAAATTTATGTATCTGATCTTAAAATAACTTTTATTCAAAAAAAATTGTTATGTCAGATATTACAAATATTATGTTTCCGAGTAGGAAATTGCAAGATCTATCAAAATCAGGAAAAAAAATTGGGGTTACCATTCAAAAAAATTGTTAATGACGTCACTGCCCAAAAATGGGAAGTGGGGGAAAATTAAATTCTATTTAAAAAATTGCGCTTTAAGTAAACAAAATTGACCTGTCCGAGCATTTTTTCGAAAAACCAACTACTTTTATTATAATGAATTTATTCCTTTCATTTGAACCATACTGTATACTTTTTAGAATATACTTTCAAAGGACGCTCTTAGTATATACTTTCTAGAATATACTTTCAATGTATGTTCTAACAACATTCTAGAAAGGACATACCAAGAAGAATATAAACAGAACGTTCTTAGTATATTCATAGAACATTGATGTTATGTGGGTTTAGAAACATCGTAGGGACGTACCATTTATGTCACAAACATAGAAACATACATATGACCTAAATGTGCTGTTTCTATCAGATCAGTGTTATTAGGGACTAATAAAAAAGTTTTTCATATGGTTCCAACTTAAGTAGACATTGTATGACAAATACTCAATAATATTTTTTACAATACAGAAGAATGTTTTAAAGTAAAGTTTTATTCAAATAAATATGCAATTACAACAATTTAGCATTAAAATTTAGGTGTGGTGATTATTTAATTTATAACTACAATTAATTTATAATGTAAAACGTAAATAATAATCTAACCTGAATTTTTATGCTAAAGAACTGTAATTGCATATTTGAATATAACTTTTAATTTAAAATAACTTTACTTTCTTTTGTATTGTAAAAAATAAAGGTACGTTACTCTTGAGTAAAATTTATATTTTTTGACAGACCTTGTATACGGATTAAAAAAATTGATCTCTAATGGTTGCATTTTAAGTTTTGGACCATGCAAAACTTTTAATCACGAATAATTTTTTTACAAAATCAATAATAAAAAAGTTTTCCATATTTGTTAGTTATAACAATAACTTCATTGCACAAATTAATAACCGAAACCAAAAATGTATTATTTTAACCATTATTTGAAAATTGTGGTAAATATACCTTCCTATTTATAATATAATATGTAGGATCAATGCCACTAACAGATTCTTACTATAAGAATTTATCCCAAGTAGGTACCTGCGACCCTAATTAGACAGCTAAATATTTAACTTCCCATAAACGAGAAAAACCTTGCTATAGAATTGGTAGATTGCCTAACAATATATTTCTACAAATACGCGGTGTTGACACATCTTTTATACCAGACCAACTTAACTGAGAACATAAAATAAAAGTACCGTTATGTGTATTATTTTGCCGAACTACTTTTGCGATATAATGGACAAAATATGGAGGTTAAATAGTGTAGCTACATCTATGTAGGAAAGGATTAACTAAAATTCAAATTTAAATCGGATTATTAAAAACCAGAAGTGCTGTGGCATCCTTAAAGTCAACCGCGCATTTACCTCAAATTTATATGAGCGAAAGCCAACCTTAAAACACAATATACGACAAAATAACCCACTTTTTTGAATACAAATATGCACACTGCAAGTCGTTGAGAATAAGTAATGAATAATAATGTTCTATTTCTCAATATAAGATGCACATGTAACGTACAACACAGATAAGTAATATTGGTTCCCCATATTTCAGTAATGTTTTACCAAAACACAATTTTATAAATAATCTAGTCAAAATTAGAAAAAATATTGTATGTAACACGTTACGATATGCCGTTGATGTTGCGGGATCTCACTCTGCTCGTGCCACACATATTCACTCGTTACATAAAAAAGGCATTTCGTAACTGGTTGCATAAATAGCTATTATGGAACTCTGCCTCGTAAAACTGTTATTAATGTTTGACATAAGAATATCTAGAGCCGACAAAATATTAAAATATGTTGTAATTGAAGCTGAACGTTAAAATAAAATACCTTTTTAAAATCATCGGTAAGTAGAATTAAATATTATTGCACAAAAGTGTAACGAAACGTTTTCACCTACCAAACTTTTAACGATGTCCAGATTTAGTTACAGTAAGCTATGGTGTTGATGGTGGAGGGTGGTAGGGCCATTGTAAGTTATACTAATGGTTGTCCCTTCCACGTACAAGATCTGTTTTATTATCTATAAAAAATATTGTATCATCAATCTTTAAGTTTAATATATTGTAATAGGCGAATCCATTCACATCCAGTTAAGTTAAAGGATCGCCATCTATTGCTTATCAAAATATTTGGATAAATTTTATTCACATTCTGATAATCAATAACCAATTGTTTCATGACTAACTTTACTGCAAATAACCCGTACGCGAATTATACCTACCGTAGCCAAATTAGCTTTTTATTGAGCATCCTTTCTGATTATATTTGCCATAACAACTGACATTTACCACTCCAATTTGCCAAAATGCCGGTTACCAAAGATCTTAATGGTCAGTTGCTTGGATTAAGGTCCTCTCAGCGGGCAAATTAATATTTCGGAAATAGCGGCATTTACTTTTGCGTTGCTAAAACAAATAACCCCTGGGTATTTAGCAGCGGCGTAGTTGGGTTATTTTAAAAAGATTAAGTAGCCTTTATGATTTTTACAAAGGACGTATGGTAAAGCGTGAAAAAAAAATTGTTTACTCAATATTAACCCCACGATGCATGACTTTTTTAATTTACCTTAAAAATAGTAGATATTTTGTTTTACGAGTGACGAAAATTGTTTGTTTTTTATTTTATTAAATGTTTAAATGGAATGGAAAAAGTAGAGTGTTTTACTTTTTCTATGAACTCCATTACACCATGTACCAAACTAAAAAGGTCGAAAAATTACATATTAACGTGTAAGATTTGTTTTTTTATGTCGTGCCGTTTTGGTATTTAATAACATCGTTTAAAAAGCAAGAAAAAATATATTTTCTTCCAAAATTTTAAAACCGTAATTATTTTGTTAAATAATTAAAATTATGTATTTCATAATTTATATACACGTATTTCCATTATGAAAAACATAATAAAAATTATGTACCTAATAGTAATTCATTAATTTAAATTATGAAATACACAATAGAAATGCATAATTGTTGGTATCCCTTAATATAAAATGGAAATTGAATGTCCATTATGTATTTCATAATTTTAATCCTTGAATTTCAATTATGTATTTCATAATTTGAATTCTTGAATTTCAATTATGTTTTTCATAATTTTAATTCATGAATTTTCATTATGTTTTTTATAATAATATTAAACGTATTACGTATTTCCATTATGAAATCCATAATATAAATTCAAAAATTAAAATTATAAAATATATAATGGAATTAATTCTTGAATTTCAATTATGTATTTCACAATATTAAATCTTGAATTTCTATTAGGTATTTCAACATTTTAATTCTTGAATTTCTATTATGTTTTCCATAATTTTAATTCATGAGTTTCCATTATGTGTTTCATAATAAAAATAAACATATTTCTACACCTACAATTCTGAATTTCTATTATTTATTTTATAATTTGGATTACTGAATTTCTATTATGTATGTCATAATTTTAAATCGTTAATTTTTATTATGTTTTTCATAATGTGTATTAAAATTATAAAATACAAAATTTTAATTCTTTAACGGAATAATGACAGAATTCAAATTTTGAAAGGAAATATTTTTTTGCTATTTAATGAATACGAAAGAAATTTATTGATAATATCAATAATATTATAATGATATTAAGCTAAACAGAAAATTTCTTATATTTTTTCATTTAATCCGTAGTAAAAAGTATATAAAATACACAGAGAGAAATTCATGCTCATTTTAAGCAAACAATAAGCATTTTTGGACTTGTTTTTGAGCTAAGCATGCCACAATCTTTATTTAAGAAATTTGTAAGCACGTATGCTAAAAACTCGTCTCTAAATAAGTGATTAAATCGAGTACCAAAATTGTTCAATTAAGTATGTATATTCTTAATTATAATACCAAAAACTAAAATCGTTCAAGTTTAATTCGAGTATTCAAATACTTAATTCATAATTTTGCTCGATTTTAATATTAAAATGTTTGGCTTAATTTAAGTTTATTAAAACTCTTACGAACAAGAATGCTAGGTGATTGATTTAACATTCTTGTTTATTGAATGATAGCTGCCCTTTCATACTTGAATTAAGCATGTTTATTCTGTATTTAAATAGGCAGCGTGGTTAACGATAATATTCTATTTCTTAGGGCCAATCTTTTCACCTCTGAGTAAAGTTTACTTGTCAGATAAACGAACAATATCCCTATAGTTAAATCAGCAAGTAGTTACTTTTAACTTTACTAAGAGGTGAAAAGAATAACCCTTAATCCAAGAATTAATTTATTCTTATTTTGATGACAAATAAATCTTAAATTAAGAACTATTTTGCTTCTTTTAAGTATTTATAATTGTTTTAAGTATGCGTTATACATAAAAGGTATGACTTCGAAAATAAACATTTTGTTTCAATGCCTGAGTGCACAATAATTTATATATTTAAAATGGGTATATAATTTATTCTCTTCAAAAATTTAAACCAAATTAAATTGAGTTTAAATTTAACATTACTTTGTTGACTAAAAATAAGTGTAATCTAGTGTGACAATTTTTTTTATTAGAGAATAAAATAAACATATAACTTCTATAAAAATATTTCAAACACAAACATATTAACAAACATATCGAGGGAGTCTATCCAGAGGCGGCTTGTGATAATTTAAAATAAGTGTTCACTATTTCCAATAATTTTATCATTTATAAGTTCGGTTTAAAACCTTGTACAAATGTAGTTATTATTATCAATATCATACTGTTTTCAAGCACAACAACTAATAATTAATTAATAAGTGAATATTTTAGTTACTGTAATATTTGTTTTGTTTTTAATACGTTGAAAACAATCTTTAAACAGTATTTGTTAGTCAACTGACTTTTCTTCATATTTTAAGATTATTTTTAAATGTAGAAAGCTTGACATTGATTTTGTGTAAAGAATATTATATGAAACTACCTACCATTTTTCAGTTTTTATTGTAAATTTAATTTTGTTTATATTTTGTCACACATTTTAAATAAAATAATATAGTTTTTTAATACCCTTTATTGGCAAAAAATAAGTAAACTAAAATGTGTATTTTATTAGATCAGTCCCATTACAATACATAATATTACACAGATACAAACTAGAATGAAGATATATAATGCGTGGCATTCTAAATTATAATTTTTACAGTTTAACAGACTCTCTTAACCCCCATTTTCACTCAGATTATTTTCAGAATCAATAGGCTTCATCCCCTTGTAGAGCTTGATTTTTCCAAAAAATTTCAAGTTGATATTATTGTTTATTTTTGACTTAGATTTATTTTAAATATTTCAACCCCCTTTAACCCTTACTAAAAATTTCATGTTAATATCGCTTTTCATTTTTGATTTATAATTCTTTTTTACTTTTAACCCCCTTTAAACCCCCATTTTTAATCAGATTTGTTTTTCAAAATTAAAGGGATTTTTCTCCTTATAGAGCTAAAAATTTCAAGTTAATATCATTTTTCGTTTTTGAGTTAATATTTTTTTATATTTTAACCCTCTCTAACTCCCCTATTTATTTAGATTTTTTCAAAATCAATAAGCTTTATCTTTTCTTATAGAGTTTCATTTTACTGAACATTTCATGTTGATATCGCTTTTCGTTTTTAATTTAGAATTTTTTTTTAATTTCAACCCATCCTAACTCCCCATTTTTAATCAGATTTGTTTAATAAACAATAGATTTTGTCCCCTTATATTGCTTGGTTTTTGCCTTAAATTTTCAAGTTGATATCATTTTTCGTTTTTGACTTATCGTGCACACAAAAATCGTGACATCGGACAAAGTAAACCTATAATACTATTTACAGACTACTTTGTGAAGAGTAGAATAATAATATAATCAAGGCTAAAACCATAACATAATAGCCTACAAAATGGGTATACTAAAACAATGTTAAAGTCTAAGAGTTGAAAATTATTTAATAGGTATATCAGTACTTCGGATATAAACTGTGCTGTCATTCTAGTCAGCTTTTTAGTAGAGTAGACTGAATGTTGGTGGAACACTGTTCATGTTCTATATTTACATATAATAATTATAATTCGACAAGAAATTCAGTTGGCCCCAATTATTGTCACAATATGTATTGTTTACTAATAATCTAACTATTAAAACTTTTTTTAATATACATGAATTGTTGATTTTTGTAATATATTTCTATGTTCTGATAACAAATTTTCTACGACATACCTAGTGTCTTATGCCTCCAACATGTCTATATAAATAGTACGACTAACGTGAGAGTTAAATAGTGTTGTTTAAGGTTTAACTTAAAAGTTTATTAAACATTGAACATAGTGTTCCTTTTTTAAAGTCAACTTATATTGTGACATCACTATACATGGTATAGAATACCCATGAAAAGGTCTCGATGAGCCGATTATAAAAATACAACCTTTATAAAACTGCACTGTCTACATAGTTTACCTCCCAGAGATATCGGTAAAGATTTAATTTAGTCTTTATGATATAGGTACATACCTAACATAGACACAACTATTAAGTTTCTTGAATTAATTGTAATAATATCCTCAGTGCTACCTTATCAGTCTGACACTGTTTATCAGTACCTCTGGCATTTATAGATATGGCTTTTTTCTATAACTTCAAGGGACAACCTACAAAATAAACAATTATTCATATAAAATTGTACTAGGGTCAAGAAATTTAGAAATAAACATAACCTCAACAAATAGTAATTTTTAACCTGACGTTTTTCGGTAACAATCGTTGAATTGATACACATACTTCCGAATTATTAAAGTCGCAGTTTTATTTAATAGTATATTACGTAACAAGAGTTGTAAATAACCCATTACGTACGAAGTGAAAAAGTTTACGCACGAATCCGCGCAGTTGCGAGTGCGTAAATTTCACGAGTGCGTAAAGTGGCTTACAACTTGTGTAACGTACTATACTTTTTCTACGCCTACTCAAAACAATCTCAAAAAAGGATTTAACATTATGCTTGGTCGCCAATCCATACATTTTCGATAGGTAATATCGTACCTTTCTTTGGAGTTTAGCGGTAACAAATTATGTGTGGCAGCTTGAGCTTTTTTTAAAATCTGCTGTGCAGTGCTCATAATTTCATCACTTTCACTGCTAACAAACATATTCATAGGTAAAGTTGGGAAAATATTCGGATACAATCATATTTTGTTACAAAAATTGACAATATAAAGTTAATTTCCATAGCATACTAAGAAAACGAGACATATTTTTTGAAATATTATATAATATGTTGCCGACTTTAGGGGCATCACTCTTTTAATCCAAAATGTATCTCGCTAATGATAAAAGTTTTTATGTTTTTTAAATGACTAAATTTATGTAAATAGACCACATAAAGTCTTGCGTAGAAACAAATTTGATTGCATTTGATTAAACCAAGAAATTTACGTTTTCTTTTTATAACGCACGTGTATGTCATGAGATCTCATTAAGCGCATGGTATTGTTAAATGTCACTTACAAAAAATGTTGATAATGTGATTTTTAACGTTTACAGACATGGGCGTAGAAAAACTTAATTTTTAATACAATTCACAATTAAAATTGTCTCATGTTGATATTTAGAATTTGACAGCTCGATTGGAAAGTTTGAATATAAAGTAGGTAGATACGGAATAAGTACTATTTTGTGATATGACAAGTGAAGGCACTTTGCGTCATATTTTGATTAATTTTAAGTTAAAATTTTATATTTGACGTAATGAAAATGTTTTTATATCATTTAAATCACGATATTTTAAAAAATGGCAATTATTATCTCCAAAACTATCTAGCTCGAGTTTGACATATGTCGTAAATGAGTAATGCAAAAGTGCAAACAGGTTTATTACTGTTATTGCTTCTCTATATCTATGATTTAAAAGATTGGTATGGCCCGCCCTACTTTGTGACATCATAGTATGCGTTACGCAAATTAGGCTGATTTAGGTTATTTATAACTGTTTCACTATGGGGATCTGTTATCGTGTGACATCTCTTTTTAGCTAAAGAATATCAAGTACGCTTCTCACTCCTTCTGGCCCACTTATAAAAGCGCGCCACGAAAACGCGATTAGCCAGAGCGCAGTGGCGTACCCAAAAATAGATATTAACACGCATGAAAACAATAAAATTATAAAAATTAAAATAATATTTTTATGTTATTTATTTTAAAATAATGTGTTTTAAAGAAATGTAACTGGGTGTTCACTTCACAAATGAACCAATGGAAAAACCGTTTCTAATCATATTAGAAGGGCGTATGAACCAACAGGTAAATTTAGAAGGGCGTAAGAGCATACGCCTTTCTAATATTATAATTTTGCATAATTTGTCCATACGACAAAGTAAAACTACTTAGAATAGGATATTAATATTTATGGAACCATATGCCCTTCTGATATATCAAGGAGATTGATTAAATAAACCTGTAGGCCCGAAAATCCTATAAACATTAACGGTGGCTCTTACGCCCTTCTGATGTGACAGTTTAATATTTAATATATTATGCTTTAATATTATTATCTTTCCGATGACTGCGAAAAGTGGCACGTCGATTTTTTGCCCGATGTTTGTAGTTGGATATAGAGGAGGGAGTAAATAAGTTGTACTATGTCAAGACAGGGCCAGCTGTCGTTTTTCCTAGGAAATTCAAAGTAATTATATAGGATGGTTTACCACATAAGGTACGGAACTTGGTGTCTAAACTCACAATTTTGAAAAAAAAAAATTTTTTGGGTAGGTACATGTAAGACAAGAGCTACATTTCAATATTTATTTTAAAATATTCAAAATAACCCAGAAAAAGTATGAAGATTTTTTTATGAAAGCCTTACATTTTATTGTATTTATAAACCATAGAAACAGGTTTTCAATGTTTAACACTTGTGGTCAAAATTTATTACCATGACCACTACAGATAGTAATAATTTTTGATCATAAATGCAATCACAAAATATAAGTTTAATATGCTACACTTTTTGGGCATTATATATATTTCAAAAAATTTTAAAATACAGCTCTTATTGGCTTACAAGTAGCCATAGAAAAACATCAAAATTGTTATAGTTTATGCACCAAATTTCGTGCCTTTATAAAGATGTTTCACTGAAAAAACAAATCAAACTCACCTGTATTTTTTTATTATTAAATATGTGTGTGTGTGTGAGAGAGAATGGCATTAGACTAAGTCTGTTTGCCACAAAATGAGGAATATATACAAAAACTGTTTTCTGTATATAAAATTCAAAACCCTCATTTACATTGTAATCCAATTTAAACACTAACTAGGTAACTCTAAGTGTACTGGCGATAAATGTACTTTATTCCTTGTTTTTTGTCTGAATTTGTCCCTAAACGAGGTTTAAAAGTAAGGAAGTAATACTAAAAAACCATTATACATTAAATCAAGAAGTTTTATTCTCAATTCAATCACGGTATTTTACAATTTGAGAACCGTCATACTTATTTTAAGCATAGGTGTTTTTAAAAAAATCTATGCATACTTAAATTCAATAAATTTAATTGTCAATTGGAACACGGTACTTTTTAAATTAAAAAACCCGCATACTTATTATGAGCATGGACATTGCTAAAAAATTCTTAAGCGAAAGACGGTAATCTCATTACTTCCTAACTGAAGAAAATCTCTTGCTTAATTTAAGTATCGCAATTCTTTAAAAAATACTAAACAAAAGGAGCATGAAACAAGGAGTTCTATAATATTCAGTTTAGTTACATTATTTTTAAATTTAAGAACGATTGAATGTACACTATGTGCTTAAAGGTAAAAGATACCATACTTAATTTATCTGTTAGGATTATGAATTTAAACACCTTTTCGGTTTAATTTAAAAACGCATGCTAAAAAATGTTTAATTTTGAAATTAACAACGTTTTTGTTTATTTATACCTTTTATTTCAAAAATTGAACATGGCAATGTTAATTTAAGAATGCCTGGATTCAAATAAAAATATTTTTACTTCAATTAAGAATTAGAGTCGTGCTAAATTCAAAATACCTGTGTACATCTTTCATTTACACTGAGCAGATTTATATTTAATTAAATAGAAATGGATACGATACGATATGCTCCAATATTTACATATTTAATTGGAGAATAATATTTTCATAATTAACATCGGTTTGGTTTAAACTCAATTTGAAAACACAAATCCACAGAAATGTTCGTTGGTTAATGTAAAAAATATAATTGAGGGACCAGGCGAAGCAGCAGTATTCCAAATTAGACTTGACCAAAAGCCGAGAACAGCAATATACCTGTTAATCTGAGTAAATCCCTTAATTTTAAATGCTTTAGAGGTTATTTTACTAATGTGTACATTGTTGGAAAGGCCATTATCAACAGTAACTCCCAAATCTCGAACATTTTCGTTTGCAGCAAATACCAACTCTAAAGGAATAGTGAACTGAACATATAATTTCAAAAAACGTGAACTGCTGACATATTTTAACATTTAGGCACAATATATTTACAATTATTCTTAAGGAATCAAAAAAAAAAAATATATTAGTGAATTTTTAATTGAACTAACAAATAACATCAAAACCGATTATTAACTTTTAAAAGGTCGCCAATTTACATGAAAAAACCACTGACAAAAGAAAATATTAATCCGAAAATAGGGTACCAGCATTTGCTTTAATTACCGGGAAGATGCTAAAAAAACTTCCTTGGAAAGCCGTAATTAAACTAACCTCTGTTAATAATGCCTTCTTCTGATTAAAATATGTACCTAAGATATGGAAAGTGGCCGAGCTAATAATGATACCTAAATCAGGCAAACCATCCAAAGATCTCTTTACAGCACATACAAAGAAATATTAATTTCGAGACATAACTTTGGCTTTAGACAAAACATTTGACCATTGACTAGGCCCTCCGAATTAACATCATTAAAAAATTATTAAAAATTTGCTCTACTATTTTCATGGAGGTTAGGTATAGAAGAAAAATCCTATTCAAAATAAATGAAACATCAAAAAATCGAACAATAAACTTAAATGTTGTACATAATTTGCAAGAGTGTATACTTCATACAATATAAAAACCAATGCACGTCATCGATGGCGTATTTCCTCTATAGCAGTAAACCACATACTTTCATTAATATACGGTGCAAAAGAGAGATCTGATACGTCCAACATACGGCGCGGCCATTTTGGTTCCTATGCCACAGTTTATAGCTAAAGAATCAGATCGCTCACTCTGCGTTGGCACTTTTGATCTCAATGTTCCAGTTTATACACTGCGCAACTCGGATAATACAATATATGACAACCGCCTATATTAAAACAGCAGTCTTCTGCGTATCCTGAATTTGTATCCCTGGAGTGGATGTTATTTTGGAACTTTCAACTGGTCCGAGTGAGCTAACTGATTCTTTAGCAATAAACTGTGACTCCAAAAATAATATTCACTGAGATCAGCAAGCAAAATATCAGGTGCGTTATAATCATCCGCTTCTGCTTTCGGAATTGTCGGTTTAGTCGTTTTAACCTGTCAGATTAAAACAAGAAAACCGAAAGAGGCATTTGAAGCCATATGTTGTTAGCTTTCATTTAAGCAGTCAGTCGGGAGCATGCAGTTGTTTATGTAGGTTGTGTTGATAATCAAAGAAATACAGGTACGTAAATAAAAAAAATGGAAAGTTTATTTTTTGTTCCTGAGCAAAACCTAACGTACGTTTTTATTCATGGCTATACCTGACAGTGAAAGTTATAATGTTTAGATCATATATCAATCAAAATTCTTTTATTTCAAGTCCTTTATATAGATATCAATTATGTTTAGGTTTTTTTAACGAACTTTGTCCAACAGTGAACCAGCATGGTGTAGTACACAGTGAACCTGGTTTACTGTATACCACATTAATGCGGAGGTACACTATTTGATTTTTTTTTCAGTATGGCTAGATCCAAGAAGGCAAGAGAAATAGCCAAATTTACAAAAGAGCTAATTAAAGCTGCTCTTGAGCTTATCAGAAATGGCTACAGCATTAGAAATGCGGAAAAATGAACTCACTATCTTATCCAACGTTAAGACCATAATATGCCAAAACAAGAAATTTGGAGAATATTGAGAATGTTATATTTGTCCCTAACTATACTGCAAACCAAATATTTAATGAAGAACAAGAACAAAAACTCATTAAATATTTAAAAGACTGTGCCTATCACTTTTATGGTTTGACGAACATGTATTGTCGGAAATTGGCTTACGAGACAGCATCAATCAATAAGTTAAAATTTCCAAATTCTTGGGAACGAGAAAAAATTTAATGATTGAATTAAATGATTAAGATCTTTTCGATCAAGACATCCATAATTGACTCTAAGAGCTCCGGAGCCTTGTAGTTTAGCAAGGGCTTTAGGATTCAATCGGATGAACGTTCAAAAATACTTTGAAAACCTTGAAAATGTTTTGAAACGACACTCAAGTTTTGCAGATGGCACTCGGGTATACAACTTGGATGAAACGGTGACGACGACTGTACAAAAACTCCAAAAAGTGATTGCACCCAAAGGTATAAGATTTATTTCCAAAGTAACTAGTGGCGAAAAGGGGACATTAACTACAACATGCGCTATAGTTTGCGCCAATGGACAATCACTTCCATCAGTAGGATTTTTTTTAGGAAGAATTTCAAACATTTCATGACTAAAGGAACGCCCCCTGGAACTTTAGGCCTAGCAGCACCAAGTGGCTGGATGAACTCTGAATTGTTTCCCGAAGTCATCAAACATTTTATAAAGCATAGTCCTCTCTCTAAAGAAAATCCAGCTCTTCTAATATTTGACAACCACGAGTCCCACTTGTCAGTAGAGGCATTAGAAATGGCTAAATCAAATGGGGTTACCATTCTCACGTTACCACCCCACTCTTCACATAAGACGCAACCTCTTGATGTAGCTTTATTTAAACCATTTAAGACATTTTACAATGCGAGTATGGAATCGTGGTTAGTTAGTCATCCAGGTCATTCCGTAACCATTTATGAGTTAGGTGCCTTCATTGGCGAAATATATTAAAAGGCCCTACCACCACAATCTATCAGGAATGCCTTTAAAACGACAGGAATTTTTCCGTTTGATAAAACTATTTTTACAGAGATTGATTTTTTACCAAGTTCAATTACAGACAGACCTCTTTGACAATAGAATCAACGAAGCTGGTCCTTCGAATATTTTGGTAGAAGTAAATGAAGCTATGCGTGAAAATACATCTGCTAATCTCTTACTGGGAAGTCCAGAAGAGTAGACTACAGAAACATTCGTATCACCTTCCAACTTTAGACTACCTCTGAAAGCTCATCCCAGAGAAAATATCAGAAAGACCAGAAGAAAGGGAAAAACTCTAATTGCAACCAATACCCCGGAAAAAGAAGAAATTGCAAAGACTAAAATGGATAAACAAAGAAGAGTAGAAATAAAAAAGACAAAGCCAAGGGAGGAATAAAGACGGTCAGAAAGGTGCTTTAGCAAAGTTCTTCATCGGAATCTGACCTTTCAGTAATCCTGGAAAGTGACGACTTAAGTGATGACTTTTCGGACGAATGGATGTTAGTAAAAGAAAAATTAGGTCCGCTGACTACAGATCCTGTCATAGGGGATTTTGTATTGGTTAAATTACAGGGAAACAAAGACGTAGTCTATTATGTGGCTAAAGTTTCAGGGATTCAAACTATTGAATATGAAGTCAGTTATTTAAGAAGAAAGTCTATGCAGACTTTGTTTTCTTTTCCTGATGTTCCTGACTTGGCTTTCGTTCTAAAAACTGATACAAAACTGATTTTACCGAAACCCACAGAACAGGGAAGTACCAGTAGACAAAAAAATTCGTTTTATTTTTTTGATGTTAATTTTTCGGGTTTAAATTTGCGCTAAGCCTTTTATTTGTTTGTATTTTAAAATAATTTATCTTTGAGTATGATGTTTTTAAGTGTTCTATGATTTCAAAGAGTACATTTTATTTTCTACCGTATTTAGTTTTGTAATTATTTGCCTAATTTTTTGACCTAAAAATATCAAAAATAAAATAATAATGTTTTTTACAATTTATTTTAATTTGGTTCACTGTTCACTTAATGGTGGGTCACTGTGTCCACTACGTGGTACACAGTGAACCACTTGTTACGTTATTAAAAAACTGAAAGGTTGGTACTTTTTTTTAAATAACTTCGAATTATTCATAGAAATTGAAAGCCAATACTTTAGCGAATAAGTTAATGTATAAATTTCAGAAATATCTAGTGAAACCGTACAGCTAGCCTTGCATAAACAAAAAGTGGATCACTGTGGGACAGTTTACCCTACAATTCAAGATGTTATTTGCATGTGTGAAGCTAGTAAGTGTAGATTATTCTTTTTGTATCATCTAATTATAAATACCTGCAGACGAACACGTAACTTTGGATTCTTTATTAAAAAAATTGAAAAACAAAAATTGTTTAATGGATGCCGCATGTCATTATGCACCTTATTAAAAGATATTGGTTTTAACAGGAAAAAAGATGATCCAAGGTGAGATCTTATGGAACTTTCCGATGTTGCTGTAAAACGAACTATATTTTTAAGAAATTACAGGAAAGAAACGAATACAGATTTATTTTAGTTCTTTTTTATTGATGGGACGTGAATTTTTCAAAATGAGTCTATAAACCGTTCTTGGCAAAATGAAAATAAAAGTGTCAAAACCACAAAAGTTGATGGTAAAAGATACGTAAATAATTACTAGAACATAGCTACATGCTTCGGTTGAAATTTTTATTTATAGGTACATTATACTGCGTCACAAAGTAAGCTGAATAATTATCATTGTGAAATAAATAATAAGAATTTTTTAAAATGGTTTGAAGAACAGTTACTGAAAAAACCTAATGAACCATCCTTAATCATAATGGACAATGCTTCATATTACAGTACATTCTTACATAAAACACCAAACGCTAGCGGGACAAAGATTAAGATACAAGAGTGGTTGACAAATCAGAATATTAGATTTTCATTTGTTATGTTTAGAGCGAAACTTCTGAATCTTGTTACACAGTCAGTAAAAGAAATCTGTCTTGTCTGTAATTTCCTAATTACTTTTTTTAGAAATAAACCACCAAAAATTTACACTGCTGAACTTCTAGCAGAACAATATGGACATAAAGTATTACGCCTCCCTCCTTATCATTGTATATTCAATCCAATTAAACTTATTTGGGGTAATACAAAGTAATATTACAATATACATATTGGTCGAGATGGTAAAAAAAGAAGACTGTTCAAATATGTGGCACACCGGGCCATAATACCACAAATTTGGAAAAAAGTATCAGCCATACAGAAAAAAAAATCTCAAAATGGTATGATAGTGAGGGAATAATTGATAGAATAGAAATTGCTCCAATTATGATTCCACCAAACAGCGATGATAGTGATTTCAGTAGCGAGATATTTTAGTTAGGGCAAGTTGATTTTAATCTTGAAGCAAGGCTTATTAGCTATTGTTGAACAAGTATTACTAGAATTTCAAATCAAGACCAGTTTTACTTGCGGATATACAAACACAACAAAGCATTGAAATAAGAACATTTATCATGAATATAGTATACCACTTTTTCTATGCAGGGATTATTAGAGAAAGGCAAAAATTGGCAACGCATTGTACAGGTTAAGGTTTCCGAAAAGGCTAATGAAAGGGTACAATACAAAAACACGCTATTTTGACCATAAAAAAGGATGCAGCCAAGTTTCTAGGGCATGACTGGCATGGACGGATACTTTTTCCAAATGCTACAGGTACCTGAATGTAGGGCATATAGCGATACAGTGCGGCAATAAATATACGAACGAGTACGTACTTTCACAAATGCGGCAAAAAAGGACAACAGTGAAAAGACTGCAAAAATGTAGAAATGCTATCTGTAAAACGCTGAAGGTCACCAAACGGAGATAACCAAATGTCCAGAGTACAGCAGGATACTACAGGAGCTGAGTATATGTCTCCCCTACTGTGGACCTGCAAATATATACATATTTTCTGAAAGCTCTACGAAGGGACATGAAAATATATAACGCAATTTTTATTTTTTCAAAGTGATTTCTTGTATTCGTGTCAACGAACCTTAAAAGTTTTCGCGGCTAAGCAATAACAAGACGCAACTAAAATGAGAAGACACGTGCAAACTGTAACTAAAATTGCGATACTCTTTTGTCAGAGAATTTGGGGTGTTTCTATCATTTAAGCAGTCGTAAATAGACGTAACTTTTAGCACTAAAAAAAATACCAAAAGCATTCATAAATGGAAAGTCCCAGATGTAGAAACACTTAGCTACCATCAACATAACATATGAATTAATTAAACGGGATGGGCGAATACCCAAATTTATGAGTCAAAAACAGTCAAAAATGAAAAAATCGTCAGAATGACACAAGAAGTAGGATCTAAGTTGGAGCAGCATGACGAAAGAGAGCTGGATGAAAAGATCTTGTATGAAATTACTATTGCAGCCTGTAATATAGCTATTAAAAAAAAAGCTAATCTCCAACATGAAAACCCGTTTACTAGTGGACAGAGTCTGTATTAAAGCAAAAAGGAAATGACCAGAGCTGAACAGAAAAACATTCAAATTTAAAAAATGACGGCCATGAAGGCTTACAGAGAAAGTCAACCAATTCTAAATAAATTCATTGCTGAAGGGAATAACAAATGCTTGAAAAAAATAGTAGAAGGAGTAGATGAAGATTTATGCGGTAAGGGATACAATATAATAAGGGACAAGCTGACAAATACCTCGCCACTAGGGCTGAGTGAAAAGAAACAAACAGAGGTATCAGGACCAGATGGTTTGTCCCCGAAAATCATAAAGGCAGTAGCTGAGGATTATCTGGATAGAGAACTGGAAGTCCTAAACGGTCTTATAAGGAAATAAACATTTCCCAAAGAATAGAATTAGCTAAGTTGGTGATAATAGAGAAAGGTAAGCCTAAGCAGACAAGGCATATATACCCATTTTATTAATAAACGTTTCCGAAAAATTGTTAGACCAGTTAGTACCCTCAAAAAATAGAAGTCAGTAGAGACCTAGCTGAACAACAATACGGTTTTCGAGAAAAAGTTTTACATTTGGAACCCTTCAAAAAGTGCAGAAAATTGTTGATGAAGCTAAGAAAATAAAAGGAAAAGGTGTATCCTCGTAACAGTGGACGTACGTAACGCTTTAAACGCTGCCTTATGAAACGGTATCCTAGAAGAACTTAAGAACTAGCGCCATATGTCTACAAGCTAATAGACAGATGGGACAGAATGGAAAAGTGGTCGTCACTTGTGGAGTTCCTCAAAAATCGGTACTAGAACCAACCCTGTGGATCATCTACTACAATGGTATAATAAAAATTTCGATTTAAGTTAATGGCTTTTACAAACAACCTTAAAATGGTGATGAAGAAAAAAAAAAAGAAAATCTGAGGACAATAAAAATAAAGTAATTACAAAAGTCACGAAGTGGTTATGCACAAAGACAGTCTAAGAAAAAACAGGGGTGGTTATTTCTATAGAAATCAAAGTGGAAGATGTGAGCATAAGAGGCAAATAATCTAGTAAGTACCTGGGAATATATCTTAAAAGAAATATGATTATGGATCAGTAAGTCAAAAATGTTACAGAGAAGGCAATTGAAAGCATACGCCGACTGCTACCCAATACTACTTACAGGGAGCAGAGCAATGAAAAGCAAGATATGCCAGGACATACTAATAAGGATGCAAAGAAAAGCTGCAATAAGAATAACAAGCTAGTACAGGACCACATCAAGAAAAGCGCTATTAGCGATAGCCAAAATCCCACCTAGTAGAAAAAAAGGTATGCTATGCTAGAGGGAATAGAAAGAAGAACGGCAAAGGAGAGAACTATACAAAAGTATTTACAGGAGTGGAAGGCAGAAACAAACGTAGGACAGTAAACAAAAAGATTATACCCAGTCTAGACATAGGGCACAAAAGAAAGCATGAAGAAATGACATATTACCTCAAGCAATTATTTTTTAGACACGGATGCTTTTAGTCAAACAAATGCAGATTTAAAATGGCATATAATAAAGAATGCATATATTGCGAAATCGTAGATGTGTGACTGATAGAACTGAAGTAGAAAACAGGACGAGGAAGATAACACCAGATAATATACTGGATAAGATATTAGAAAAGAAAGAAAACTGGAATACCATTAGTAAGTAAGTAATTAAGTAAGTAAGTAAATATGATAGAAACGAAAGAGAAGGACCTAAAATCACAAGATGAACAATTAATGGTCCAAAACTAATAAATTTTCGCTCTCCTGAAGCAATGCCTAGAGCAGTACCAGGAGCAGCAACTTAAGAAGATCAGATGTATTACATGCACAGGAGTCTCCACACTATCCTATTGCGATTGACCCAAGCAAAGGATGTCCTTAACGGATTTAAACTCTTAAAAAAAACTAACTGTAGGTCGTCTAAAAATTAATTAAACTGTTCACGGTTGAATAATTTCATAAATCTTGTTTTGTTTAGATGCTAAACCACTTTACGCATTCTCCAAAATTATTAAAATGACGAAGAAATACCTAAATCTTTTTCTATTTCACTTTTTCTACAATACACACAAAGATAAGGATTAATAGGATAACAAAAGTAGACTTTGTAAATGTAAAAGTTTAAAATGGACTAATAAAATGATTTGACTGTTGTAGTTAATTGATAATTATGAAGTCTAAGAAAATGTTTTGGATACGCCAATGTTCTCTTGTGCGTGTTCTTTTCGTAATGGTTCATCGTTAACTTAACTTGGAGACGAGCTAATCATTCTGCCGTTATGTGGAGCAATTTTTTCGACAATTTTTTTTTGCCTATAATGGCAGAAGAGATATGTTAATACGTTAATTATTTTAATCAGGTAATTTCAGTCAGATTTTAATCAAACACCGTACATAATTTACTACTTACCGTAAAAAAAGTAAAGGGAAAAAAATTAAGCGAAGCGGGTTTCTATATAGGGAAAGTGTGAATATTATAAATCTTGAATTGTTAGAAGTCTAAACTGGAGAAAAGATCAGGTAGTCGATATATGGTGAATATTCATGAATTTATGGTTATTGTACATAGTGTTCGATTTCCTGGGCAATAGTGTCCATGGACATACCTTAATCCTAAGACTATTTTTTAAGACACAGGAGGTTAATTTTAATTGTAAAAATTGAAGATAGAATGTTTTTATATTTTTAAAATAAGTTGCATATTTTCTATTTTTTTGACGCCTTTACTTCTTAACAAAGTACTACTTTTGTTACACATAATTTTTAAAAACAAATATTTACCTATTATATAATATTTCCAGTAAATTTCACAAATAAATGAAATTTTAATTTGAAATTTTACTATACAGGATTGGAATATTCTTCAAACTAATATCACGCAGAAATAGCATCAACCTAATAAAATATAGGGGTAATCATATGTTTCACTGGGTGATTCTAAAATTTGGTAGATACTATTTACTGTTTTCTAACAACATCGTCTATTTTGTATAATGTTTTAATAAACTACCTCAAACCATTTTAGAATATTTGTAGATTATTAACCATCAGTATGATATAAAATATATTAACTAATAAAGTGTAAAAGTTTTAATAGTTATATCAGTTGTTAAGTGAGATATAAAATTAGCTAGCTACAAAAGAATTAAACTTATTTCAAGCTTCAATGCAGTATTTGTCTTTTAGGGCACATATTGCAAGTATTCATACGATAGACACTGATGTCTTTGATAGTGCAAAAAGTTATATGTATAGTCATCATAAAGTAAAGGGTTTATTTTAAAGACTTATTTAATTTTAAGAAAGCTGGTAGTAAAAAGCAAATGGAATCATCTAATTACTTCACCATGTAACAAATATCCATTCTTAGCATTTTCTTAGTATATACTTTTTAAGAATATGTATATGCTGAGGATATACTTTATTTGCATTTAGAACATTCGTAGAATACCTTAACACCGAATAACTCTAACTGATAAAAATTTTATATGCAATTGTATTAAACTAAATAGTAAGCTTTCTCCTCAGTTTAAATCTTTTAAGGAAAGAAATTCAAAAATAAAGTCAAGGATTTATTACTTGAACTTACGGTATATTCAATCAAAAAATTTGAGTGACTTTACAACATAAATTTAAGAAAAAGTGTTTACTACAATGTGAAGTAAATTTTTAACTAAAATGTCTAACTTGATGTTACCAATTTATTTTTTATTGTAAAGGTAAAATATAGGTATATTTTTTAAGATATTTGAGTATGTTGACGATGCCAAATCTGTTTTTGTTTATTTAATCAAATAAAGTATATTCTATTTTATTCTAAAGTAACGATGACATGGGAGTAGTCGTCGTAGGCATCCCAACAGTAATACATCCAGGATAAAAGAGAGGTAGCAAAAAGTGTATGGAAAATTACTAGATTCAAAAATCCCGTTCTTTGTTCTCGCATGAGTTATGCGAAATTGTCGAATAGTGTGAAAGGTCCATTTTAATCTTTTGCTAAATTTAACTACTGATTGGCCCTCGTTTCGTCGTTTGCAATGACATTCGTGACATTTTAAAAAAGTTAGTATAATTTTGTCATTCTAAATTTTAAATAATTTTGTATTGTTTGTACATCATATGAAGACTTGAGAGAAGGAGGCGAATCGGCAATAATCAAATTTCCGTTCTTCTTTTTATAAAGTTTGCGAAATTGACTGTAGTTGGCACGTCGAACAGTAATGCAGTCAATTTTCTATGTAAGTAAATGTAAAATGAAGTATTTTTTTAAAATTAGTGAAAAGAATCAAAATAATGTGAAAAAAGTACCTAAGTATAAGGTGGCGCAAAATCAAGTACCCTATGGAATGTTGTCATGATTTCGTTTGAAGTTGACATCTGTTCGAGTTTTTCGGTCAGTTGCAAAGTAAATACTTGGGAAATTCATTATGAATGGATATACGCCTCAAAATAATTCGTCGATTATCAGAATTTTTCCTGGACGCTTTATCTCGAAAAACGCCGATATTGCATATCCGCCAAGGCCTCCCGATTTAACTGTTCCAGACTTTTGGTCATGGAATTATCTCAAAGGTATGGTATTTGTAAATAATCGTTGAACACGAGAAGCATTAAAAGACAACATCCGGGAAGAAATTGACAGAATACCACCTGAAATGGTGGAGAAAGTTATGAAAAATTCTTTAAAAAGCTCATTATTGCATTAATGTTAGGGGTTGCCATTTGGTCGATATTGTTTTTAGTGTGTAACAAAACAAATTTTTAGAGTTTTAATAAATATTTTTAATTTACAATATGACTGTTTTTTAATTAATCTTACTTTTATATAAAAAACAAATAGGGGACTTTATTTTGCGCCACCTTGTACAAGTGTCATGAGTGACAAAAACCATCAAAATAAGATTTACGTTGTTCTAGATTGTTAAACGGGATACAAATCAGATGTTAAATTAAAGAAAACACAAAGAGAAATCAATTCAGTGTCTTTTTAAAGCTTCTAATATAAGTAAAAAATTTATTTATGTCTAATTATAACACGGAGTGTAGTTTATTTTATTACAAGTTTCTATAAAATAAAATTTTACATTCATAGATCCTGACTTAAAAACAACAATAAATATACATTAAATTTTACTTACTAGAAAAGAATATTTGTTTTCTTATAGAGTTTTAATGTTAGATAAAGAATTGCTACTATTATTTTTTTCTTGAACCCCAATTTTGTCATTGTAAATGTTTTTTATGGCATCCTAAATGGTTATAACACTGGCAGCATATATATCGTTCCTAGGGCCGATAAACCACTTTCTAGAGGTGATTCTATTCTACACTTTTTAGAAGATATTTCCAAATATTGTAGTCTCTTTTTACTGATGATAGTGTTAAATAAAAAGTGGAAAGCCGAAATTAAAGAATCGGGAAATATCATATACATTCCCAAATCTCCCTTTATGCTTGTATTATAACAATAAAAAATCTGTTAACTGTATTTTATTTTTCTCTTAAATTTAAATATAGATATAATTCAAAAAAATTTTGGCACAAAATTGTACTTACCAAATTTCACCATTTAACAAAATTGGTTCCTACCACAGCCATTCAAATAATTAAAAAAAAAGATCTTATCAAATTTGGTCGTAGCTACCTAATTTGCATTTTGTATAGATAAAATTATGTAATTTATCGAGTAAATCATGCGAGACTTATTTAGAAATGAATACAACAGTATACTATGTGCTTTATTTGGCAATAAACAAGTTTATTTTTATTATTTTGATGAAATTAAGTAAAATTCCCATGAATTTTAAATTGCACTACTAGCACCAGCGCCCTTGCGGTGAATTAAAAAGCTCAATTAGGGTTCGGTTTTTGGGACCGTATTTCGAGTATGTTGATTTGCCTCTTTATCTCTAGTCTTCATAGTACATCATAAGCGGTTCCATTTCACCATTATTATTTTATAAAAGAATACCAATATAAAATATCTCGTTTATTTAAATTCATTTTATCATGTAAATGAACTGAACCCGAACTGATACCGTTATATTTGTTCTTAATACATATTTTGACGGACCCGACGACGTAGATGACGATCAGCCAGATACATCAAAACGATTATGTAAATTCCCATTTCCCATTTTGTATGCATCTTGTTATCGTCCACTTTGGTGTTCCGCTCATACCGTGTGTTTCAGTTAAATTGGACGGTACAATACAATTAAAACTGCTTGGTTTCGTATGAAAATATCTATCGTTACTATATTTGAAGGGAAAAAAAGAGTGCAGTTATTAAATATTCCGAACATAATACAGATTCAAGTGGTAGAAATTATATTTCCCGATCATCCTCCAATGCTGACTTGTAATTCTTCTGAAATTTGTAACACATTAGATTATCCTCATAAAAAATTTAATACTTTAATCATAATACTATGGTGACTACTTCTAAATACATTCTAACAAAAAAGTCAGTTTTTCTCTGCATAACCGTATCGTTGAAAGTGAGTGACTGCTTATGCAGTGGTAAGAGCATGTGCTTTTGGATCGAAGTGTCCGGGATTACAACCTGACCCGAGACGAATTTTTTCTTTAATTAATTAAATAATTCTAATGCCAATAATTAAAAGAAGTGCGGTGATCAAAAAACATATAAAGTTCTAAGAGAAATAGTCGTTTATAAGAAAAAGAAGAAATAATAGCTTGGGGACGACATTATTTAAGAAAAATTATAGACTCGAGGAAGCAAAATAAAAAGATATTTTATTTAGCTAAAACACGGATCAACGCTGGATTATCTGTGTCGAAAATTTGGCAAGGTACTACCAGACAAAGAGGCTTTTATAAAGAAGTTTTCTTGTGCTCTAAGAAAGTCATTAGGAAAATGCTTAATAATAACACACATTGTAAGCTCAGAAGGATTTCTAAAAGACGGCATATTTTTATTTGAGCCAAATAAAACAAATGAATATCATGAAGACATGGATGGCTTCATTTTTTAATTTGGTTTCAAATATTCTTGAAAAACTGCTACTTGATTTTATCATAGTGATGGACAATACATCCTATCATAGTAAAATAGTTGGGCCGTTACCAAAAAAATTAAAACAAAACTTATGAACTGAATCAGTTATTAAAATTATGTTTTTGCACACAGCTTTAAGACCAGAATTGTGGTATCTGGCAAAAACACAAAAATATATTTTTAGAAAGGTTTATTTTAACTAAACTTTTACAATAACTATACAACTGACAACATTAACGTATAACGCTTATCCAAAAACACTCCCTAACATTAGGATCGCCGAAGCTTTTTGAACTGCTGCTGATAAATAACTGGGTTCTCCTTGAGGGAGTAACTGTAAAACGGTTGCTGCTTATCCATGCAACGACACTATCAATGCAGCAACCATCTCTTTTTCCTCCTCCTCCTCCTCCTCCTCCTCCTCCTCCTCCTCCTCCTCCTCCTCCTCCTCCTCCTCCTCCTCCTCCTCCTCCTCCTCCTCCTCCTCCTCCTCCTCCTCCTCCTCCTCCTCCTCCTCCTCCTCCTCCTCCTCCTCCTCCTCCTCCTCCTCCTCCTCCTCCTCCTCCTCCTCCTCCTCCTCCTCCTCCTCCTCCTCCTCCTCCTCCTCCTCCTCCTCCTCCTCCTCCTCCTCCTCCTCCTCCTCCTCCTCCTCCTCCTCCTCCTCCTCCTCCTCCTCCTCCTCCTCCTCCTCCTCCTCCTCCTCCTCCTCCTCCTCCTCCTCCTCCTCCTCCTCCTCCTCCTCCTCCTCCTCCTCCTCCTCCTCCTCCTCCTCCTCCTCCTCCTCCTCCTCCTCCTCCTCCTCCTCCTCCTCCTCCTCCTCCTCCTCCTCCTCCTCCTCCTCCTCCTCCTCCTCCTCCTCCTCCTCCTCCTCCTCCTCCTCCTCCTCCTCCTCCTCCTCCTCCTCCTCCTCCTCCTCCTCCTCCTCCTCCTCCTCCTCCTCCTCCTCCTCCTCCTCCTCCTCCTCCTCCTCCTCCTCCTCCTCCTCCTCCTCCTCCTCCTCCTCCTCCTCCTCCTCCTCCTCCTCCTCCTCCTCCTCCTCCTCCTCCTCCTCCTCCTCCTCCTCCTCCTCCTCCTCCTCCTCCTCCTCCTCCTCCTCCTCCTCCTCCTCCTCCTCCTCCTCCTCCTCCTCCTCCTCCTCCTCCTCCTCCTCCTCCTCCTCCTCCTCCTCCTCCTCCTCCTCCTCCTCCTCCTCCTCCTCCTCCTCCTCCTCCTCCTCCTCCTCCTCCTCCTCATCCTCCTCATCCTCCTCCTCCTCCTCCTCCTCCTCCTCCTTCTCCTCCTCCTCCTCCTCCTCCCCTCCTCCTCCTCCTCCTCCTCCTCCTCCTCCTCCTCCTCCTCCTCCTCCTCGTCAACACGTTAACATCTCTTTTTTATTAGAGGCTTTCTGGAAAGTATCTCGCTCCCTCTGGTTCACTCAGAAAAGTGAGTCAAAGAGATGCGATTAGACAGAGCGCAGTGTCGTACCAAAAAATGAAAACAATAAAATTATTAAAATTGAATTTATTTTTTTTAATTTATTTGAAAATAATGTGTTTCAATGAAATTTAACTGGATCTTTACTGCACCAATGAACCAATGGAGAAACCGCCACTGATTATACATTCATTCGTTTCAAGGAAAATACCATGGTGCCAGACTTTTTCGATCGGTTGACCATATTATTCACTTCTTGTTTAAAAGTTAAGTTAATAATGTAGTTTTTTAAAAATGAATCTTTTATTAAAATACAGTCCACATCCGTATAGAAATAGTATACTTTATACTCATATTAAAACCGCTGGAAAGCCTAGTTTCCATTGAATCTATGTAATTCTAGAAATAGTATACTTTATACTCATATTAAAACCGTTGGAAAGCCTAGTTTCCATTGAATCTATGTAATTCTATGCCTTATGCTTTCTAAGGAAATTTTGTACTGCTTTAACAAATTAACTAAGTAATAGCTTGAATCTTGTACCATCAAATATTTCATATTTTACGTTTTCCCTGCTAATCATAGGAAATTTTATATTTAAATATACAAAATAAAGTTTATCTCGTGTTAAATCTTTCTCAAATTGCTTTAAACGATCCAACATGATATGCAAGCGCGGAAATATAATTCGTTTCACTCGTAATCAAAGGTTCATTGATTACGTTTTATTTAATTAATTAGATTTAATTTTATTTTATTTAATTAGAAAAGTTGCTTAATGGCCTCCAGTAATATGTATGTAGGTCTGAAGATGGATTTCAAAGGTACGACTCGCATTTCTAAACGTTTCCTGAGTAACACTTTAAATAATTCTCTTATTTACACCTAAATTTGATACGAGTATTGAATAACTAGCGAGACTTGAAAACAAAAATTCTTTAATTTAGCTCTTTTAAATCCTGCATAATTTAATTATACTACCAAGAGGGGTGCATTGGCAACCCACGTATGATTTTTTGAATATTTTTGAGCCTTTCTTCTTGAGATCATCACCCAGTTTTTAGTAGCTGCATATTTTAATGCTACGAATGAAATTCATACAAAATTTTACTCGATTTTTTGTTAAAAATAAAATTTAATTATTTTTGTTTATTAACTTTTTGGTCCATTTATGTTCTTATAAATTTAATATAATGAAATTATGTTTATTTTTCAATACACGTTTACATAGATTCTGGAAAACACCGAAAAACCAAGAAACAAAAATGGGGTGCAATTGCACCCCGCTCGGTAACGCACTTAAAAAAAAAGGTTAGTAATACACAACGGTTAATTTATCTTATAGGGGTTTTAAAACAAAAAGTTTCCTAAATTTTCACTATACAGGTAATTTAAATGAAAACCATCCACCTTGCAAACAGCAACTTTTAAACCACCTTCTACTAAAGAGCATTTTCGCCCTCTTTAAAATGAACCTACCCTTTGTCGCTGAGCGGTTCAGAAGTAGGTACATGAAACCCTGTTGGGCTTTATCAAATCATACGGCTTAAAATTATAGAATAAGTTGGTAATGTATTCTCTGTTTTTATTAACTTTGATATTTTACAGCCTCTCTTAACCGAGATCTGCGTTGTCATTTATCTTGATAGACCTGTGGGTGTGAAAAAAGTTTACCTAATTGCATAATCCATGTTTTACGGATTTTGATTTTGATTTTCTTGAAATAGAAGATAATAGACATACGTTAGATATACGTTAGACATACGTTATAACTATATATTATTGATTCTGGCTAAATGGAAAACATATTCAACTGCCTCAAAAAAAATCTAGCAACTCTAAATAATTTTAACTGTGAGCCCTATATAAACAAAACATACAGTAGGACGTCTTTTTACTTATATATTGTCACGCTATTTTATTTAGTAACTCTATGTGCTACTTGACTCGTGGAAATAAAAGAGCAGAACAACAATTAACAATTTATTAAAAATAAAATAATATATCCAAAATATAACAATAATATTAAAAATGGCCTTACCAAGGGCTAAACATCTAAAGGCGACGAGGGCACGTCACGTCACTTCTTATAATGAGATGCGAGACCATGATGAGACTCAAACTAAGAGTCTAGGGTGAGACTCCGACCAAGAGTCTCGGACGAGACTCCGACCAAAAGTGTTATTATTATTGACCTAGCCGATTTTTATATTAATCGATTAAGTTCAGTACGTGTCTAGTCTAATATTATATTTACATTTTTTGAAGATAAATTTATGAATAGAATCTACTGTTCATCAAAATATTATATAAAATATTATGCTAAATTATTTAATTTAGCAAATGTATATAAAAATAGAAAATGTATATTTTATGTATAGGGTGATATTTGTTTAGCGTGACAGTATATTCGTTGTAACTTTAATGGTCTCTTCCCTATGTCCACTTCTATGTTTTTTAATCAAAAATCCTGTATAAAATTGCATTTTCTATAGTTGGAGGTAAAGATATTCTTTCTTTTTCGGCAAAACAAACGGAATCGTATAAAAACACGTTTAATGGAAACCCAATTAGTTGTGTGTTACGCTTCAAAGAAAAAATGTCATACGTATTTACATATTATCACATTATTCGCATAATTTTCTTCTTTGATTATTTCATAAATATCACTAAATTTAGTTTTAAAGGCAACACTTACGAAATTTATCCGAAATAAATATTCACTTGTTATGAAAATCGCCATGAAACTGTAATATTTCTTCTACTATTTTATTTACTTGTAGTATATAATTATTATTAAATATTAAAAATCAATGAAGGATGTTACGAAAAATGCTTGAACAACTGTTATTAGTATCGTCTTCTTATAAAAAATTAAATAACTGTGGAATATATTAGTCTGGCTTTAATTTTTAAAGTGATCGAAGCATGCAAGCCTTCTCAATAAGGTCTATGAATGTCAAGGTTACATTCATAGAAAATGAAAATAAGAACAATGCCATTGGTGCGTATGCTTGAAAATGAGAGAAAGTGAAACGACCCGGGGAATATATTCACTATATTTCTACTTTCCCAAAAAATAAGTATACTCGAAATAACGTGAAAGCTAAGGGAGGAGAAAGTGGATTGTGAAAATAAGTACGGAGTTGCCAGATCGTTTTAGATCATCCGAGCAATTAAAAACAACGAACATTTGACAGCAAATGACACAAAATATCTATGTTGAGTTTTTATGGCTATAATAGAATTAACAAGAAGGATTCTTGACCTTTTCATATATAAACATTTTAAAATGCTTATTGTTCATTAAGCATAATATAAATGCACGTTGTTATTAGCTTTTTTTTTTTCATAATTTTCAAACTAGAAATTCGAATCTTCTGACAATTCAAGTTTGAAACCCCTTCTAAATGGGCTTAAAACTACAACGACCTTCCTAATAATTAAAATTATTTTAAAAACATGAGTCCAAATAATGTGAAGCAGTAATGAAGGTGTACGGGGATAGTTTTCTAATACTGTCTTTTATAATTATTAAAACAGTTGCTCGATGTTTTTTGTCATTTTGTCTAACACTAGTTTATTTTATCTTGTTGTGTGTTCTTATTGGTTTTAGTATTTTAGGTATAGGTACATTTATATCTCACAGAATAAATAAATGTTATTGGTAATATTTTCTTTTCCAAATCCATTTTAAAAATAAAGTAAAAGAAAATATATTATTATACTTTTAACAACATAAATTAGGTTATGGTTATATTTTGATTTTATTAATTTAAATTCCGATACTCCGATACATATTTACTACGCATGCTTGTGAATTGAATTCTCTCGTTATTTTCATTTTCTTTACCTAAAAGTATGAGAAAGTTGTGAGAGAAAATTCTTCACCAATTTTGGTAAATTCTATTTCAAGAATACGAATTTCTACAAGGGAATAGAGAGTAAAAATTTTTTCTTAAAATTTCTCTCCCCCCGATTTCAAGAATAGGCACCCGTGTCCCTTTCCAAAATAACGTGAACCAAAAAAATACGTAATTACATCAGAACTATCACTATCACTTGACGTGTCATTGAGGTTTATTATTATCCATTTATTATTATGCAAGAATGAGCCGGAAATATTCGATGTTTATTTTCAATTATGGTAACACGGAAAACGCAATAACATCTAAAACGATGTCAGACAACGCAGGATTAATATTTTTTTTTTGACCTCCCTTTTGATATTATTTCAAATTAATTCTATGGCATTTAATGTACGATAATGTGGGTGGTAAATTTATTACGGTATGAATGAATGCCATAGCCATCTTATCCACAACATAGCTAGGTTTGAAATTTAAGTCTTTCAATATTGCAATAAAATCTTTTTTCAAATCTTAGTTGGATATGATACACCCATTTTGTCCAAAAACGCAGAAAATACCTTTTTTCTGGCTTTCACTTTTGGAATTTCACTAGGTTGACGAGAGTGGGTAAGGGGCATTATCCATTACTATAACAGCATTTGGTGACAAATTAGGAATTAATTGTTCACCAAACTATTTCTCGAACAAGGTAGATGTCATAATATTGATGATAATCTGCTGATCAACTACAAATATCCTTTGTTGATAATAGCAAGCAATTCGACACAATACCGTTTTCATTACCGGAATGTAATATTATAATACGTTTTCCTCTATTTGGAGGAGCATTCACAGAACACTTAGCAGATTGATCACATTCCTTTTTTCACAATATCTTAAGTGTCTTATAAATATCATCAAGATACACTATGAATTTATGTTGCGGGTGAGACCTACATACCAAATTTTTGACAAATATCCCCCTCCTATTCCTGCTTCAATTCTGCTTTACTCTCAGAAGAAACTTGGATGAGTTCTGCATAGAACTATGTAGGGTTACTTGGAGTAAGAGCCGTTGTTTGGAGTAAATGTATTAATAATATTCTAAATAACAATATTCTAAATAATAACACGAAAAAATTACATTTTAGTGTGGCATTTACCCTATATTTACAGGATCAACAAAAATTTAAAAAATATAATATTAAAATTTTATTATATATACCAATTGTTTGTTTCATTTAATTGTACTATGCACGTTGTTTTTATCTATTTACTAGTAAATAATTAATAAAAAATTATTCAGCTTGTCACTTTTTTACTTTCCTATCTTAAGTATACAGATAAGGAAAGTATAGGAATCATGATTTTTTTCGACCTCCAGTTTTTGACGGATTTTTATGTTTTGGGGTCCCCTGAATCCGTTTTTGAATATTTTCGGGATGATGTCTGTGTGTGTGTGTGTGTGTGTGTGTGTGTGTGTGTGTGTGTGTGTGTGTGTGTGTGTGTGTGTGTGTGTGTGTGTGTGTGTGTGTGTGTGTGTGTGTGTGTGTGTGTGTGTGTGGTGTGTGTGTGTGTGTGTGTGTGTGTGTGTGTGTGTGTGTGTGTGTGTGTGTGTGTGTGTGTGTGTGTGTGTGTGTGTGTGTGTGTGTGTGTGTGTGTGTGTGTGTGTGTGTGTGTGTGTGTGTGTGTGTGTGTGTGTGTGTGTGTGTGTGTGTGTGTGTGTGTGTGTGTGTGTGTGTGTGTGTGTGTGTGTGTGTGTGTGTGTGTGTGTGTGTGTGTGTGTGTGTGTGTGTGTGTGTGTGTGTGTGTGTGTGTGTGTGTGTGTGTGTGTGTGTGTGTGTGTGTGTGTGTGTGTGTGTGTGTGTGTGTGTGTGTGTGTGTGTGTGTGTGTGTGTGTGTGTGTGTGTGTGTGTGTGTGTGTGTGTGTGTGTGTGTGTGTGTGGTGTGTGTGTGTGTGTGTGTGTGTGTGTGTGTGTGTGTGTGTGTGTGTGTGTGTGTGTGTGTGTGTGTGTGTGTGTGTGTGTGTGTGTGTGTGTGTGTGTGTGTGTGTGTGTGTGTGTGTGTGTGTGTGTGTGTGTGTGTGTGTGTGTGTGTGTGTGTGTGTGTGTGTGTGTGTGTGTGTGTGTGTGTGTGTGTGTGTGTGTGTGTGTGTGTGTGTGTCTGTGTGTGTGTGTGTGTGTCTGTGTCTGTGTGTGTGTGTGTGTGTGTGTGTGTGTGTGTGTGTGTGTGTGTGTGTGTGTGTGTGTGTGTGTGTGTGTGTGTGTGTGTGTGTGTGTGTGTGTGTGTGTGTGTGTGTGTGTGTGTGTGTGTGTGTGTGTGTGTGTGTGTGTGTGTGTGTGTGTGTGTGTGTGTGTGTGTGTGTGTGTGTGTGTGTGTGTGTGTGTGTGTGTGTGTGTGTGTGTGTGTGTGTGTGTGTGTGTGTGTGTGTGTGTGTGTGTGTGTGTGTGTGTGTGTGTGTGTGTGTGTGTGTGTGTGTGTGTGTGTGTGTGTGTGTGTGTGTGTGTGTGTGTGTGTGTGTGTGTGTGTGTGTGTGTGTGTGTGTGTGTGTGTGTGTGTGTGTGTGTGTGTGTGTGTGTGTGTGTGTGTGTGTGTGTGTGTGTGTGTGTGTGTGTGTGTGTGTGTGTGTGTGTGTGTGTGTGTGTGTGTGTGTGTGTGTGTGTGTGTGTGTGTGTGTGTGTGTGTGTGTGTGTGTGTGTGTGTGTGTGTGTGTGTGTGTGTGTGTGTGTGTGTGTGTGTGTGTGTGTGTGTGTGTGTGTGTGTGTGTGTGTGTGTGTGTGTGTGTGTGTGTGTGTGTGTGTGTGTGTGTGTGTGTGTGTGTGTGTGTGTGTGTGTGTGTGTGTGTGTGTGTGTGTGTGTGTGTGTGTGTGTGTGTGTGTGTGTGTGTGTGTGTGTGTGTGTGTGTGTGTGTGTGTGTGTGTGTGTGTGTGTGTGTGTGTGTGTGTGTGTGTGTGTGTGTGTGTGTGTGTGTGTGTGTGTGTGTGTGTGTGTGTGTGTGTGTGTGTGTGTGTGTGTGTGTGTGTGTGTGTGTGTGTGTGTGTGTGTGTGTGTGTGTGTGTGTGTGTGTGTGTGTGTGTGTGTGTGTGTGTGTGTGTGTGTGTGTGTGTGTGTGTGTGTGTGTGTGTGTGTGTGTGTGTGTGTGTGTGTGTGTGTGTGTGTGTGTGTGTGTGTGTGTGTGTGTGTGTGTGTGTGTGTGTGTGTGTGTGTGTGTGTGTGTGTGTGTGTGTGTGTGTGTGTGTGTGTGTGTGTGTGTGTGTGTGTGTGTGTGTGTGTGTGTGTGTGTGTGTGTGTGTGTGTGTGTGTGTGTGTGTGTGTGTGTGTGTGTGTGTGTGTGTGTGTGTGTGTGTGTGTGTGTGTGTGTGTGTGTGTGTGTGTGTGTGTGTGTGTGTGTGTGTGTGTGTGTGTGTGTAACTCATGAACCGATTCAAAGAAAAACACCAAATTTTAAACTTAAGCTTTATTCCAGCCTGCGGTGAACTGATTAGATTTGGGACATAGTCGGTATATTTGGGGGGGTACCGTTATTTACGTTTGGAAAAGAAAATTCTTTAAATAAAAGTTACTTATAATATTATTATCTATAATTTTATTTATGATATCGATCTCTATAATTTTTGTTTTTTATATGATTTTTCTAAAATGGACCGTATTGGAAAAATTGAAGGAAAAGTGCTAAATTTAAATTTTTCAGTATTTTCGTTTTCAATGAATATCTATAGAAAAATGTTTCGAGTTAGAAGTATGTGGAAAATATATATATTTAGTTTATCCTCTAAACATTTATAGAGGTGCTGCAATAGGTTGTACAAAATAAACGGAAACAGCCTATAATAACTAGATAGGAAAGTCATGTGTTGGACACATCAGATTTTTAATAAAGTATTCTCGTACAGGTTTTACATTTTCTCAATACATATTTGTATTTGACTACCAGTTTTAAGCCACAAATTAATATTTTCCACTATAGAATTTGCAGGTAAAATATGAACTTTTCTTTGTGAATCACTCTGTATAGGTAAACAATAACGTAACCTATCAAAGTCGACTTAGAACTGTTTAAATTTTACAATTTGTGTGGGTATTTAGATAATAATTTAGTTGTTTTTGAGGTGCAACTGATCCTATTTATTTAAAAAATGGTCAATCATAATTATATATATTTATATACCTTTATGGATTACATTATTTTCATCACTTTCAAAGGGCCCCAAAAAAAGCCATTTTTATATAAACCAAAAATCCAAACAGTAGTGTGAATACAACACTGAATAAACAAACATTGTCTATCTGTGCTCAGTCAACGCCTCCATGACACATAGAAGCGTGTTGAACAAAATCATGTCCCAGTCCATGTGTACTAGCATTTTTTTACGGGCTATCGTGGGCTAGAGCAAATAAAAATTTAAAAAAGGTCCAATTCAACTAATAGGAGATACTAAAATTAAGGTGTTATAATTATTCGAACCGACAGATTCTCATCTTACAGCGATGCCAGGCATAAAATATTTATTGGATACTAACTTCCAGCATATTTGCTCAAAGGGTACTATGGGCTAAACGTACACAGTCATTTAGCTGTAATATAATTGAACGCATCACTTTATTTTTGCATTTTTACAGCTGTGTCTGTAGATACCATTGAATTTAGTGAATTAGGTCGGGAAAAGAAATTTGAGTTTTCTGTGGTTTTATTATCAAAATTAAATATTTACATTATTTGCATATACAGATCTCCAAAATCTAGTATTCCGGAATTTTTAGAAAGTTTGGACAAGCTACTGTCAAAAATTCCTCCTTCTTGTAGCATCATATTATCAGGAGATTTCAATATTAATTTTGATATCAGTGAAGATTGAAATGTTATAAAGTTAGTGAATTTATTTACCTGTTTTAATTTACATATGCATGTTAAATCACCTACCCGTATTAGCCAATTCTCTGAGTCTTTAGTTGATTATTTCTGTAGTACTTACAATGAAAATATTGTTAAATGTGACGTAAATCATGTAAATTTGTCAGATCATGAGGCTGTTTTAGCAACTGTTGTTATTGAGGGTGTTTCTAAAGTAAATCAAAATAGTAGGGTAAAGTATGGCAGGTTATATAGCAAAGCCAATTATAACAAATTTAATTATATATGTGTTAATTTCAACTGGAGGAGTATTTTGTCGAACTCAGTTGATCCATTTAACCTATTCTATGATACGGTTTATAATTTTTTTAATTCTGCTTTTCCTAAACAAAAAATAAAAATAGAAAATAAAAATAAAAAAAGATGGATTACGAAGGGTATAAGAGTTTCTTGCAAAAATATGAGGTCGTTCCATTATTTAAGAAAATATTTTCAAGATGACTATTTTATCAACTATTATACAAAATATAGAAAAATATACAGAAATGTAATCAGAATCTCAAAAGACACCTATTATAAATACAAATTAGACAATTCTTCAAACGTAACAAGAGATACCTGGAAAATTGTAAATGATCTTAGAAGTAAACATAATGAAAATAAACCCCCATCATTAGATCCTAACAACTTAAATGAGTATTATTGTAATATTGCTGATTCTTTGAATACAAATTTAAGACGAAAGTTAAATCCTATGGGTTATATACATACTACTAAACCACCTTTGACCTTTGTTCTAACTGATACTAACATGGGAGAATTAAAGAACACATTCAAACTAATAAAAAATAAACATTCCTCCGGATATGATGAAATATCTATCGAAATTTTTAAAAATTTACCAGACACTGCGTTATATGTACTAGTAATTCTTATTAATAGAAGTTTTAGATTAGGTATTTATCCATCTTTTCTTAAAACAAGTGTAGTCATTCCACTTTATAAAAGTGGCGATAAAGTTACGGCATCCAACTGCAGGCCGATTTCTCTCATACCAACTCTGGGCAAATTAATTGAAAAACTTGTTAAATTTCGCTTATATAAGTTTTTAAATGAATTCAATATTCTAACAGTAAATCAGTTTGGATTTCGTACGAAATCTAGCACAGCAGATGCAATCTTTAACTGTTTCGAAACAGTTTACCACAGCATTAACATAGGTGAGGCTGCTGTTGCAGCCTCCTGTGACTTAACAAAAGCTTTTGATTGCGTGAGCCATGGACTGCTGATGCAGAAGCTTCATCATTATGGTATTAAAGATGTTGCTCTAAAGTGGATGGGATCTTACTTGTCCGAAAGGAAACAGTTTGTTAGAACAACTACAGATTCGCGTTTACTGGACGTTAAGTGGGGTGTCCCTCAAGGGTCAGTTCTTGGGCCGTTACTGTTTCTAATTTATGTAAATGATCTAGCATTTCTTGATATTTCAGCTGACTTGACATTATTTGCTGACGATACAACACTTTTATGGCATTCTAAAGATTCAAGCAAGCTTTCTGATATGGTATCTCATGATCTTTTAAAAGTTAATGAGTGGTGTGAGGTCAACTTTTTAACACTGAATACTAGTAAAACAAAACTATTAAGTTTTAAAAATATATTACCAAACTTAAAGTTGAAGTTGATAGAATGTCATGCCAACGTAACATTTTTAGGTCTAAAAATAGACTCTTATTTGAAGTTTAACTGTCACGTAGATGGTTTGAATAAAAAGCTAGCCTCTGATTGTTTTGCGATTAGATCTACCAGGAGGGAATTGGGATTTGCTGCAGCTAAGAATATTTACTTTGGGTTGATTGAATCTAATTTAAGGTATGCAATACAATTTTGGGGAGTATGCAGCAAGGAACTGTTTCATAGTACATTCGTTTTACAAAAACGGGCTGTTCGTCTACTATGTCAAGCAAAATATTCTGCCTCTTGCAGGCCACTATTTAAAGTACACCAAATATTAACGCTTACTTCACTTTTTATTTTAGAAACAGCCAGCTTAATCTATAAAAACAAAAATGCTTACAGAAATAATAATAGATCTGCTAGATTTTCTGAAGATTTGGCTTTGATTATACTTAAATCTACCTTGGTCAAAGATTCAATAATTTACAACGGCATTAAAATTTTTAATTCATTGTCCTTATCATTTAGAAACATGAACACTCTCAGTAATTTCAGGAAACCGCTACATGCCTATCTAGTAGAAAAATCATACTATGATATAGATGAATTTTATCATGACAATCATATTAAATAATTCTATGAGTTTAATATTAGTTATGAGTGTAACTTTTATGTATGTTGTTAGTTTTATTTGAATTTTATTTTTTTTTATTTATTTATATATTTCATGTGTTTGTCCATAAGATAATGTATCTTTGACAATAAACATATATTCTCTTTCTCTATCTAAGCTCAACGTCGGTGGTGTCTTTGTAAATTATATATAGATATATTAACAATACTGATATTGAATTGTGGAATAGTAAAATTTATATGTGCCGTCTACTATATTCTTTTCTAATATTCGATTCCAAACATGTACACCTAAGGTGTAAAGCAAATCGTTTGAAAGTTGCGTTTTTGTGCTTTTCTACGCTCTTTCTCTTTTTTCCAATTTCTCCTTTTGGTTTACTATTTTTTTCATAACTATATAAGGTGGATAGTTTGTATTCAAATAACCTGAATAAACAGATTTATTTAAACCTTGTTTAAAAAATTGATCAATGACCGACAATTTGGCTCACCGTGTACCTCAAGTCATCTGGTGATCGAGTAGATTTATCAAAACGATTATGTAAATCCGAAATGTGCATTTTGTATGCGTCTTGTTATCAAATTTTGCATAATTTGTGTACCCTGTCTGATTCAGTGACACACAAAATTAAGTTTGAGCCAGTTCAAGTTGATGAGAAGAACGCACGGCTACAAACTTTTGTCTTGTTTTGGGAGAACGTTGTTACTTATATAATTTAAAAATTTGCATTTATTTTAGTATATTCAGTAGCGTCCTTTTCGTTTTTTTTTTTGTTTTCTTTTAAAAATATGATCAAGTAAACGATTTCAGCTGGGATTTTTTTAAGCAGTATTTTATTAATGAATTGATTGCCTAACTAAAAGTCTAAAGAAAGATTTTTGAATATTTGTAATTTATGTTTCTATGGTATCCCAAATAGTTTTTAGTTGTTAATATCTTAAAAAAATGCAAGAAAAAGTAGTAGATATCATTACATAGGGCGATTATTAGATATTGAGAGGACAGGCAATGATTCTAAATAACCTATATCTATTTAATGTTTTTGTTTCATTTTAACCAATATAAGGGGAGAATTATTAATTTTTCTACTTAGTTTATTTAATTAGTTTAGTTTTCTCAATTATTTTAAATACATCTTAATATTTAAGCATTATATTCGTTATCAGTTTGTCTACCCAACAATACAAATATATCAGCCTATTATTACAGTGTGTGTAATTATTCGATAGCTGTTTTTTGATTGGAGAAATTTTAAATACAAAAGTTGTACCTACCTTTGACGATCGTATTTTTAAATTATTCTTAAATATACAAAGTAGTCCATAAATGAAATAAAATTTATGCTTTTATAAATCAAACAGGGTTGGTAGTTAGGCCTGACATATTTTATTGTTTTCATATCGTCAAACTATGTAGATAGAATAAAGTAGAGACGACATAAATACTATTTTGCGATATGCCAAATGGATCCACCAATAGTGACGGAAAAGTGTAATCAAAATGGTGACTTGGGCAGAGTCAGACTATCAATAATTTTATATTTGAAGATTGACGGAATGAAAATATATATGTTAGGTGGTAATTAGTATCTGACTTTTGATTTGTTTTATATTGTGATGGTTTTATAATTAAAGGAATAAATAGATAATTATTAAAGTATTTATTCTCAAATCATAATTCTGACAACCTGACACCTGACAACTCTTCTATATTTACTTGGCCTCTTGCATATAACTACTTGGCCTTTTACATCTAACTACTTAACATCTTTCTTTCTTTAAACAAAATTAAACTAAATAAAATAAAATAAAATAAAACAAAATAAATAAAACAATTTCTTTAAAGAGACGTTTTGATTATTTTTACAAGTCGAATCTAGTGGGAGCCTTTACAGTTCTGCCTGATCTAGTTTCCTTATAGTTTTTCCCTTTTAGTCTCTTTCTCTTTATCTTCTTCTCCAGTGTCACTACTTTTTGTATTTCTTAGTCCTTTACTTTTACTAAAACTTGTATAAAGTCTATGAATACATTCAGTTTTATTTTCATTAAACAAATGTGGATTTAGTATACTGACTTTATCTTTTTTAATAACAATGTAGGTTCTACTTCTGTATTGATTTACAATAATAACAGAAGTCAAGTTTCCTTCTAGTTTTAATTGTACTATTACTTCTACAATTTTAAGTCTATTCTATGCTTTAACCTCTTTTTTTATTAAAATATTTATCCCAATTTTATTTATTATTGCCTAAAATTTTGTGATATTTTTCTCTAATTATTAGTTTGGAACTAAATTCGTTTTCCATAGTGAGAATATTGGTTCTTAGTTTTCGACTCATTAATATTTGAGCTGGAGAAAAATGTTTACCTATTGGCATGTTTCGATATGTTAACAGAGCTAATAAATGTATATCCTTTTTCCTTTTCAAGACTTTCTTAAAAATATTTTTTACATTCTGTACATTTCTTTCTGCCATACCGCTTGACTTTGCAGGAGTTAAAGAAGTCATGATATGTGTAAATTCCTATGGTTGACTAACATCCTTAAAAATTTCTGATGAGAACTGTGGTCCTCCTTCAGTAACTAATGATGTTATGTTGTTATGTTGATAATGGGGTGTTAATACACTGCGACCTAAAAGATCTATTGTGCCCCCTTCTGTCCCCACTGCACTAAGGAAATGTCTCAATGCCTATAGCGACCCTTCCAATCCTATTTTCTCAAGGAAGTGTAGGATTTGAAGTGGCTTCAAGTTAGGTAAGTCTCCCTCTTCTATTTGATATCCTCCTAGATTTAGTGCCCTTGGATTCTGGAGTGCTACACATTCAGTTAGGATGTGAATGGAGGTTTCGTCCTCCTCCTCACAGAATCTGCACTCACTATCCTCTACTACTCTCAGTTTACTTAGGTGTCCTTTTAGTCGGCAGTGCCCGGTAAGGATCCCTGTTACAATACGTAGCCTGTTCTTGCTCAGGCAGATGCAGGCTTCCGATCTTTTTTGGTTATATTCACCCAGAAGTATCTTGGCCTGTCTCAGCCCCAAGAGATTGTTCCAATTATCGGTTCTTCTAATACCCAATTCTTTTTTAATCTCTTCTAATATTATGTTACTGCTGATACCGCAGAACGGCTCAGGTCCTACAAAGGGTGTTTGAGCCCCTTTCCTTGTAAGACTATCTGCAATCTCGTTACCCTGTACCCCGTTATGTCCCGGGACCCAAGTGAGAGTAACTCTGTTTTTCTCGCCTAGCTCATTCAATTGTTCTAGGCATCTCCATACCATTTTTGAGCTGATTACGTAAGAACTCAGCGCTTTGATGGCTGCTTGACTATCGGACATGATGATAATCTCTTGTCTATGATAGTTTCTCTCGATGTTAAACTGGATACACTTCTCGATGGCGTGAATTTCCGCCTGGAAGATGCTTGGGTATTTTCCCAAGCTTTCGGAGTGCTTGGTTCTCGGCCCATACACTCCTATTCCAGTTCCTTCTATGGTTTTGGAACCGTCCGTGTACCACTGAATAGCACGTCTTTCGGTTGCAAGCGCGATGGATTCTTGGCTCCATTCTTTCTTGCAGCCCAGCTCTGTGGTTTTGAAGTTTTTCACAAAACTGTACTTCTTTTGCATTTCATCCTGGGGCATGTCCCAGGTATCTTTAGTCCTGAAGCAAGTAGACTTTCGTCTGATTACTCCGCTCCTGATCATTCTATATCGTGTCCTTTTTGCAACATTCTCTATCATCAAATATAGAGGGGTGAGGTTTAAGATCACCTCCATTGCGGCCGTAGGACAGGTTCTCATTGCACCAGTAATGCAAACACGGGCTAGTCTTTGTACTTTTGAGATATTAGCTCTCGTAGTAACTAAACTAGTTCTGTTACTCCAGGCTATAGCCCCGTAAGTGATGATTGGTCTCACTATTGCAGTATACATCCATCGCAGTATGTTTGGGTTACATCCCCATCGTTTACCCGCCATGTTTCTGCATACCATTAGGGCTTTTGTGGCCTTATTTACTACTTCCTTCTCATGTGTGTTCCAGAGAAGTTTGTTGTCCAGGGTTAGGCCTAGATATTTGACTTCATTTTTCCATTCTATATCTATCCCGTCTAATTCAACGGTTTTGAGATTAAGTTTTCTTTTCCTTGAAAAGGCTACTAGTGTTGTTTTTGTAGGGTTTATACTAAGTCCCACTTCACGGCACCATCTTTTGGTATGTTCTAGTCCTCTTTGGACTATATCACACAGGATATTACTAAACTTGCCACTAGCAAATATGACTATGTCGTCGGCATAACCTTGACAGGGTATGCCGAGGTCAGTCAATCTGCATAGAAGTTCGTCTACGATTAGGCTCCACATTAGTGAGGATAGAACTCCTCCTTGTGGACATCCTCTGGTTGTGCAGATGGAGATGGTGTCCTGTCCTATCTGTGTCTCTGCAGTTCTCGAAGATAACAGCTGAGCCATCCATCTGGATGTGATGTTATCTACTCCTCTATCTAACTAATGATACAGAAATACCATGCCATCAGAATGAAAGTACTCAAGAGTACCTATAACTGGGTACTTAAGTACATTTTATAAATAGTATTTAATGGATTATATTGCTTGCCATCTGGAGCGTTTAAATAGAATGCCTTCACCCGGTCATTTACCATCGGACTGGTAGAAGCCCACCAAACGCCTACAAAAAAATGGGACATCTATAGACACTCCTCGGCAAAGTTAATAACCTGCAGGACTTTGATGATCTGAGAAAATGAATATCTGTAGTCTGTAGACACCCCTCAGCGTCAACCAGCAGATTTTTTATGAGTTATTAACCTGCAGAACTTTGATAAGTTAAGAAAATAGCTGTTTGTAGACACCTCTTAGCGTCAACCAGCAGGTTTTTTTATGAGTTATTAACCTGCAGGACTTTGATGAGTTGAGAAGGTGGCTGTTTGTAGGAACCACTGAGAGTGAACTAGCAGGTTTTTGACGGTTTGATAACCTGCAGGACTTTGATGAGCTATGAAAATACGGCTGTCTCTAGACACTTCTCAGTGGTAATCAGCAGGTTTTGATAAGTTGAGAGGTCGGTTCTATATACCCCTGGAGGATCCATAATGAGCCTTATAAGACCTAAGTGCTTTGAAGGAACCCACCTTACAGATTCTGATGGTTTGTATTGTTAATTGAAATTAGTGTAGAATATTTCTGTGAAATTAGATTGCTTATTTTGACAAAAAAATATCATGGTCCTATTTATAGATAGCAATTTATAAAATTAATTTTATTTAGTAATTAAGAAAACTTTGTTCTGTATAATTAATAATAATAATTATTATATTATGTATCAGTGTTTTTTTAATATTTTATAGCTTAGGTATTTAATTAATATGCAAGTCTCAGTTAGTAATTTGATTTTGATTAATTGTTTTGTGTAGGCTTTGTTATAAAATTCTTTAGATATCTTAATATTATTTGACCACTATATGGAAATTCAACTTTACAATGCAAACAAATATGTTTTTAAAACACTTAACATAATGTCGTGTCTTAAAGTAAAATAAATCATTATTTTTTTGTTTCCAAATATTCAAATGCTAAAATTTTATTTTAAAACACGTTTGGGTCAGAATGATTCTTTTCAGTGAGCACTTGAAAAGGTGCTTTTCATAGTCGTATTTAAATAAGAGTAAGCAATCTCTATAACGATATATATCATTGGTAATATTGCGGCAATCGCACCGTGTTGCCCGAACTACGATATTCAATAGCTATCAAGGATCGGAATGCATTTTTAATGGATTAATAGCGTTAATGAATCTCTAAATATTTAACGATCGTGCTTTCAACCAGCTGATAGATTTAAATATTTATTACAAAAAATAGATTTAAATACATTCATACTCACATTAGACACTTATCACCTAAACATTTTTTTTATACGACGGACACTCTAGCTAAAGTCTCCGTAGTGGGCCATCATATGGCTATATCATCGTTCTTCATATCGATCATCCATAGTTATAATGTACTGCTGGGATCTTTCTCCCTGTTCTTTACTAACACTTCTGGAAAGCGATCTAGGTGGTTGTGGAGATAGTGGACTTTTATGCTTATGTTACAACTACGAATATTAAAATTTTAATGCATAGTTTCCACTAATTCTATGTAATAATCTGCTTTATGATTGCCGAGAAAATTTTGTGCTTCTTCAACAAATAAAAACCAAGGGTTAGATTCAGTCTCATTTATTATTGTGGTAAATTATGGATCTTTAATAAGTTCTCTTATTTGAGGACCATCAAATATACCAGTTTTTTGTGCTGATCCCTGGAAACTTGCGTAACAAGTACCCAATACAACGTCTTTCATAAATTGCTTCATAGACCCCAACTTGACATATTATGCAAGTGTGGTAGTAAGATTTTTTCTGTCTTAACCAAAGTCTACTTGATTACTTTTGTTTTTCTTGAACCATAGCACCACTGAAAGGCTAATTTCTGTTAACCCAGTGCTAATTTTTAGCTCTGCTGTCCCAAAGACAGAAAACAGGAGTTTTGTGTATATCCACTTTGCTGTCCAAGAAGGAAAATTACCATTTTTAAATCAACAAAAATTGCTTACTGATGCTCTTCGTATTTAGTATTTTTTTAAATTAGTGCTATTTTTTCATATTCCTTATTTATGGTAGTAGAATGACCAATAGGAATTGAGTTATGTAAAAGGACACATGGTAAACTACGTTTTGAACTGTTAAGAAAAAGGTACCAAACGTCGTTACAGCATCAAAGGCTATCTGGATGCAAGTAATTCAGCAGACTCCTTTGAGAGGTAAAAGTATCTAGATCAAACTAAATCCATTTGTGACTTTTGTTCCTGTTCAGGCTTTTAATAATACGGAGACAAAAATAGTAGTCATCATGATGGTTTCGTGGCTCCCTCTAAACCAGGCCTGTTTCAAACACCGTAAGTGTACAAGAGCCAAAATAATCCTGAAATGGTAAAGCAGGTCGAGGTGGTTTGTCTAGATTCTAAGAAAAAAGTCTAGATCCTCCTATCGAGCTTCTAAAAAAAAAAAATTAAGATCATCAGCTTATACTAAACTAGGTTCTCAATACCTATATGCAATTTTGTTACTGAAAAATGTATAGTTTGACGTTAGGCGGGTTAAATTGCTCAACGGACAACGGGCCAAGAAAACGACAATGGCGGGCCGTATGTTGTGCAGGCCTGCTCTAAACCATTGGTATTCTAAACTCTAGACACTTCCTATTTCCAATTGTCCACTGTCCCAAATGTTCAACACATATTTTATCCTGGTCTCCCAAATGAATGTCAAAATAGACAATTACTTTTTTAGTACATTCGCAACATACATAACAAAAAGTATCTCGATGGTTTAGACAGCTACGTTTGATTATGGATGTCATTGTTTTAATTTTAAGACTACCTATACAAAGACGAAAACGCACACAAAATTATAATACTATTTTACTTGCAGAAAGTTTAATTAGTGGCGATTAAGCAGGTATAAGAAGATCGGATCATAGGTAATTTAAAGTAAAAAAATAAGTAATAGGTGCATTCGATTAAGTAAGCAGGTATATAAAGGTTAGTTTACGGGCAATTCCAGATATATATTTAGCTAATTAGATTCTAATTTTGAGTAAGAGATTTCTATTTTAAACTTTAAAATAATATTAATTAATTTATTTTTGCCATTAATTATTAGAACTAAATTCATTTAGCCTGTATCTCAAAAACTAGAGCAGATAGAAAAAATCTGCTGGCAGTTTTAGAATCAGCAAGTTAAATATATCTAAAATCAGTTCTTTGATTTCCAGCACAAATTTTTTTTTTTTTTTATTTTGTTGGCCTGTGTTTATAATTATTAATAGGAATCATTTTTTGTTTATTATATACCCTCATTTATCCATATATTTAGATTTGTCTCAAGTTAATTAGTAACAAAATTATATGCGGAAATACAAAAGATATTTTTCAATGTTACCTAATTTTAACTGCTTTTTTATTTATTTTGAAACAATTTTAAAAAATTATGATATACAGGGTACGCTACTCAGCAGCTTACTGAGAAAAGAATATATCTATGGAATATAAAAAAAACATACAATGAAATTCGTAAGTTATGAAAAATTGAAGAAATGAGCAAAATTGATAAAATCTTGGTTATAATGAATCAGAGACCCATTTAAATATGTTGTTTATTTTACAGCGAATTACCCTGTATAAAACTGACGTAACTGGTAAGAAATAATAATTTCGAACCATTTAGAGCAACGAGAATGAACGATTATTTGCAATTAACCACTGACAGTTTTGAATCAACCCAAGATGACTAAAGATTTCATCATTTATAGAATTTCATATTTATTTTCCAGACGGGTGTTCCTTCGTATTTTTACGATCAGATACCATTCCGTTTAGTCTCACTCAGCCAACATTGTACGTACTGGTATACATTTATTCAAAATATGTTGATTTTAATCTTTAAAACCGACCGAATTTCGTTTCTGACACGTCCTGAAACGGGAAAATAAATAAACACTACAAAAAATAAATGAATTTAACATTCATGGAGTTCATTAATATTGATAAACTTCCATTTTGGGTCGGTGGGCAATTTGGTGGGATCTTCAAATTGACGACATGCATCGATCATCGGTCATTTTTGACCTGTTACGCATTTTTTTTTCGTGTTCGTTTTCTTTATATAAACCAAGACGGACCAATTTTTTTAAAGCCTTAGGAGTTTCATTTCTGAATAAAATTTTTTATTTTATATTGTACATTATAATAAGATAGAGAAGTTTTCATTGCTTATGTCCAACACGTGACTTTCCTGTCTAGTTTTTTTATAATTGGTAACAAAAATGCAGAAGAATTAAAATTTTACCCTTTTCTTTAAATTATGTACACGACAAAAATTATAGAAAATAACATTGCAAGCAACTTTTAGTCAAAGAATTTTCTTCTCCAATGGTAAATAACATATATTTCATAAAGTAAAAAAAACAAGCCCCCTATAAAGCACCCCCACATGTTTCGAATATGCCCATCGCAGAATAAATTAAAGCTTAAATTTATGATTTGGTATCTTTTTCTAACCGTTTTTAAGTTATCTACAAAGAGGTTAGAAAGGGTAGAGGTAACATAGAAAGCATTTGCCGCTGCGCGAATTTTTTCAAAACTGAAAAACTGGGTGGAAGGAGTAGGGAGATATTCTGGGCCATACTTAGGTATTTGTATTGTGGTACCCAATTTTGGTAGGTAACTAAAAGATGAAAAATTATGAAACGTTCCTTTGACTTCATTTGTTAGCACGATTCATTTATGATGACGGCAATAACACTTTATTAATATATACCTAGTAGCTAAGGGCCTATTCCACCGTTGTGTTAAACGAAGATTAAAATGATTCTGTTAATGACATTGTTAATGTAAAAATGTCATTTTAATCTTCGTTTAGTATTCTAAACTTCGTTTAACACAACGGTGGAATCGGAATGTAAAAGTTTATAAAATGATTGTAAAGAAATAGCTATTTGTGTATTATGAGCAGAAAGTAATACTTTAGTTGTTAAGAGAAAAAGTTATCGAAACAGTACTTTCTGCTCAAATTACACAAAAGATTTTTTCTACGATCACAACAAAATAAAATAAATAATTAAATTTTATTAGAAATGGGTTACCTTTTCTTTAGTTATATTTTAAGTTTATTTAACATAAGCCTACTCTTCGAAGAGAAAAAATGTTTTAGTACTTATATGCCGGTAATTATTTATGAATCAATCATTTAATTATTTATGGAAAATAGTGTTCCATGATTAAAAATATAAGGAAGTCAATTAATAGCTATTTTTGTGACCACTTACGAAATGTCATATTTTGTGTAACAAGTAAATATTTGCGGGACGAGCGGAGCGTGGTCCAGCAAAATGAACGAATTACACAAAATGGCATTTCGTAACGTGTTACATACAAGATTTTTTCTAATTTTGACCCAATTATTTTTTAAATTGTGTTTGAATAAAAAATTATTCACTATCTTCTCTCAAATATTTCAGAAAATTGTTGTATTTGATTGCCCTACGATTTTTTTTTTTTAATAGTAATAATAAAAATAAGGGGCATGTGCAGTGTTGCCGATCTGATTTTTGACATTACCCTCGGTAAATTAAAAAAAAAAAAACGTTTTTATCCGTTATTCTTAAAGAAGTACGTCAAATTTTTTCCCATAACATTTCTGTGCAGTTTTCAATAACGGTGTTTAATTATTTAAAAAATAAAACGCAATTTACAGCTTTTGTTTTTTTTTGTTGTTTAACGTAATGTCAAATTTTCAAATGTAAAATGTCAGTATTTATTGCCTTGTTTTCAACTTTTGGTTTCTTCAATTTTTTGTTTTTTGTACTTTTCGTTTTTGTTATTTTTTGATTTTTCGATTTTTCAATATTTTTATTTCTCAATTTTTCGACTAAAAAACCAAAAAAGGCATTTTTATTTATTTTCATTTCGTAACTGGTGATATAATCAATTTTTTGTAATCAGTTGCATAATGTAATCAGGTGCAACTGGTTGCATAAAGTAGATCGTTTTGACACTTGCTGCGATTACAAAATATATTACTTTATATGTCAGAATTAGAAAAATATTTTAAATTAAACTACATTTTGTTTTAAAATACTTACCGATTAGCTTTCTTTTAATTATGACAATTCGCAGAAAACAACAACTTTCTGGTTAGATTTTAATATGCAAAAGCCTCTTTTGGATAGTGATGGTAGACAAATAACTTATTATATCTTACCTCACAAAATATTGCATTATAATACCATTGAAATTGATGTTATATACATTGTAAAGGCTGCCACAAACGTGCCTACTTCTGAACAACGGAAGTACTCAAAGATATTAAAAGATAAATCAAACCCAGCTAAAAACTAATCAGGAAATATCAAACACAACGACTGCTATTTTGCGTCATATTGATCCAACAGCTGAAAATCTTCAATTGGCAAAGGTTAAGACTATCAAAGATGAAGGAATTCTTATCGGTTGCTGTAATCACTCTGATACTGAAAAATTATAAAACTGGTTCAAGAAAAAATGGCTGACTCCTATGATGTTAAAGAAATTGCTGACATGAATCCTCGACTACGAGTGGTAGGTATGGCAGAGAATTACCCAGAACATGAGCTTAGAAAACATCTTTTAAATGGTAACTCCGAAATATTTTCAAGTGAATTAGAATGTAAAATATGTAGATATTAATCACGCTGTCTGGACAAAAGTTAAATGCGCCTCGTATGCAGAAACCTTAAAAAAAATTAAAAATAGTATGTTAATTTCTGAATAGCAATTGAAGGGGAAATTGTCATATTACCCTCGCAGATTCAAAGCCAGGTCTCGTTAAAGATACGAACTCTATGAGTAACAGATTATGAGAGAGCTGTAATGAATTCCGTAAAATTAATTTTTTCTTCTGCCAAGCATTGCGGCTGCGTCTTTCATTTTAGGCAATGTTTCTATAAAAATTAAAAAAAAAACTGGAATAAAGAAAATATGCGAAAGTTATACTGATTTATCGTTTCGCAAGCCATTGCACTTGTTCCCGAAAATTTGATTATAAATGCTTTTAATGTCATTATGGAACATTTGCGGAATATTTATAATGATATTTTATTAAAAAAAAATCTCTTATACGTTAAACATATGGTCGATCTACTTCGGATCCTGTACTAATAAGGGCTGAATGACTTTCCCGAAAGAATTTGATAGTCTGGTTCGCAAGAGAAATATTGATCAACTACCTTGCTGTCAATGTGAAAGCAATCATTTCTACTTGAAATATCGTAGCAGAAGTGCCTATCTGTCACACCTTAATGCTAATTTTGTTTTTGTTCCATTAAGTTTTTGTTGATTATAAAAATTATATTATAAAGGACGATTCATATAAATGTTTTTTTTTTTAGTTTGTACGCGCTTCGGATCCCCCATGCTACACCCCAAACCGTCTGTAGCCTAACGATAGTGCAGCCTGCGGCTTATTGTATCACCATTTAAAGGTCCTACTTCTTTCCCATTCACCAAGTTACTCCCTCATTTATCGTCATTTATTCACCCATCCACGACGTGACTGGTGAGATCACTGCTTAACTGTTGCGATAATGTATATGCACACTATTCTTGCAGCTAGCCTATCTGTCCTATAAATGTTGTTACCAGTACCATTTTTTTTTATACAACCAATATTCTTAAAGTGAGCACTTGGAATGTGTACACAGCTCGAGAATGTACTCAATAATTCTCAAATCCCTCTCCATAATTCATAATCAATTTTGGTTTGCATGACGGCAAAACAGATTCGGTAAGTAAACACACAAATTACACAGTTAAAGATACTTAAGTTGGCGTTCAAAAGCAAACATACGATGAACATGAACATCGATGTAGGTATAACGGATAATGATGGTTCGGGAACGAACCGGGAGGATGATTTGCAATGGCAAACACATATGCTGATTATATAGTTCGATGTAAGCGATTTTCCCTACCTCATTTCTCGTCCCCAATCGCTTGTTAACCTTTTAGGACTGGTAGGAGAGACAAAGGAACTGATACAGGATGATCTGTTTATTAGTATGAGCAGTAACACGTACAGGGTGGCAAAAATGTATTTAAACACTGGGATAAATATTGGTTCTTTTAAAATTAAAATATCAGGTACTTTATTCGAGGTATTTGTACAAAACCTTGCTCCGTTTTATTTAATTAACAACTTTATTAAATATATAAAAAAATTTAATAAGCCTTTTGTTGAAGGTCAAATATCTCTTAATATGGTTAAGATAAATTTATATTTATTTTGCATTTAAACAACCAACAATTTTTTTATATTCTGACCTGAAATTTCTATTTTTTTAATCTCTTTTTTTCTAAAGACTAATTTTGTTGACAAAAATCGAATTGCAAGCATTCGCGGTATTCTCCACAAAGTTGTCAAATTATTATGAAAGAGTCTGGTTAAAAGAATTATAATTCAGAATTCACTTAACATAAAACTCTAAAAAAGGTTTTCAAAATTATATTAGGGAAGTATATTTGCATTCCTAGTGCCAGTTAATATCAGTTAAATGTAATTTTGTCATTGAAACTATCATAGAGTTGAAAGGGTTTCCAGTAAAGTACGCAAACATCTTAGTCGTAAGTACTCATTTGTTCGTAAAATGGATGCTTGGTGCTCGCACCTCAGATAAACAAGCTTGTACAAATAATCCTCCCTCAATTTAGCATCCGTCTTACTCTTCTTAATGCGATAGCCGATGCGATAATTTTGTCTGCCCATATAAAACAGAATATGAATGCTTGCAATAAAGGCTTAATTGTTAGAAATGGTAGATTACTCGCGATTAGAATACTAAACTTTTTCTATGATTAATAAATTAATTATTAGATACGAGTAATGCAATATTTGATTTTATTTATTTGTTACAAAATTTAATGTAAAACTAGAACAGATTTGAGAATTAACAGAAGCTTTTGAATCCATAATCAACAGTAGTAGTTATATTTCTAATAGTCAAATGGTTTTCCGTGAAGGTTGTAGTTGTGGTCGAATTTTGTTATTCAAAATGTTTTTTTCTGTAGTCGTCTTATTCTATAATAATTCATCCACGTACCCTTCTACTACTGATATTGACTTCCACCTATCATATCTTTTTAAGCGAGTCAGATCACCACCACTATCAACCAATAGGGTAGCGGATGATCCTCGAAAACGATGTCCAGTATAAAGGTTAGGATTTGATAACTTTTTCCATTGCTCAAAGCTTATTAGTACCTATCTTTTGGGTAGTGCATCTTAATTTCTGATAATTTATTAAGGATTTTTATTCAATATTTTTTTGGGCGCAGATCAACATATTTCTTGCAGATTTAGTAATAATTATCAGTAAGAGTAAATTTTGGTATAGTTACTAACAAGTATTAGAAATAAAAAATTTAAAAAAACCGACTTCAAAAACGTACAGATGCCATCACAACATCTTAACCAAATTTATAAGGGACCATCCTTAACGTACTTCCTTACTAATAAAAAAAGAATCATATAAATCGGAGAAGGTGGTAAAGCATTATCGCTAAACATACATAAAAATTAAAAGTTTGGGGATTTTCTTATAAACCCAATTAGTAGATTTTGACAAAGTTTATATGGGACCACGCCTGAAGTATCCCCTTTCTAACAAAAAAAGAATCATTGAAATCGGATACCGTGTTAAAGAATTATCGCTGAACATACATAAAAAAAATAATTGCGACGAATTGAGAACCTCCGCCTTTTTTGAAGTCTGTTAAAAAGGCTTGTAGATCTTCTATAGTCAAGGAATGTAGCTCCTGTGTACGACAAGCACTCATTATGCCCATAATTAATGCAACTTTCAACAAATACCTTTATTTAAAAGTATATAATTTACTCTTTCGATAGTACCTACCTTGGGAGCTATATTTTGTTAGGGGCTTGATTAATAAATGTATCGATTTACTCTTATTCCAATGTAAACGCTTTTTTGGTTTGATATCCTTGAGATGACGGAGTTTTTATCATAAGCACAATATGTAAACACGTTTCTGCGCATACAACTTCGCGCTTGGGTGCACTCAAAGAAGACTGAAGTCCGCTTTACAATAAGAAAATTGTTTTAAAATGTAAAGCACATTGAAGAATTTATTAACATCTCGCTTAGCAACACACAGAACTTATTGTTTCAAAAATTTTAATTCATATATTATAACAAATTAAAAAAACATGCCTTCACTTAGTTACTTGCAGTATGTGAACCTGGCGTTCTGTCCGCTACATGACTGCTGGCTGCCCGCTTCAGCGAGCCAGCGGGCCCCGCGCGCACTGTCAAAAAATAACATCAAAATCAAACAATATGGTTTTAGGAATTATAGTAATTTGGAGTAATTTTCAATGTTTATGTTTTGATGGATGGTAATAGTGCTTTTGAGCATTTAAATATTCTAACCATAATCACGACGACTGGTACTTATTAGATAATTCTGTAAAATAGGCCAGCAGTACATTCTCCGAGAAGAATTGGCCTTTTTAAGGTTATGCCAATTCATAAATGCACGGTATACCGTTTCATATTTTTTTGGATTTTTCTGGCAGAAAGTTCGCCAGCGTAGCTTTTGCTGCAGCTACAAAATCCAGAGGCGTACATTTTTCAAAATTATTGAAACTTAAATGCTTAATTTCGTTCATTTTTGTTGAGAATTATTAAGAAAATATCACCGACACCGCACAATTGACCATTTTGACAGCTGGAACGACAAAGTGAAAGAGAAGGTTACGTTTGACTTATGTTGCCAACAGTGTTGTCAGACATTTTTGTGGTAATTGTTAGTTATTAAAGCTGTAATATTTCGTACTGTTGTATGCCAAATTGTTTTGTAAACACTCTGAAATCCTAATAACAATCGATTTCAAATTTGAGTATTGGCTGTTGGCAGTCCGTTTTTCAAGAATAAAACAACAAATTTGTAAAAACTATTTAGTGTGTGATAAACATTTTAAAGATAAGTATAAAGTTCCTGATACACGCAGAGATCTAACTGTTTTTTTATTAGTTCTAGTCAAAACTTTTTTAAGCCGTTTGAAGTGGCAGTATTGCATCGTTAAAGACAAAAACAGCCTAGTCAGGGAAGTAATAATCACTGTACTTTTTGTATTCATGCCTCACTTTCCCTGCTGCTTAACATATTTGATTTTTATATTGATTTAGTTCAAATTGTTACTTTTACTGTTTTTTATTTGTTCTGGTACAAACTTTCTGCAAAGCCGTTTGGAATGGCAATATTGGATTTTGGAAGACAAAACAGCCTAGTCCGGGAAGTAATGGTCAGTGTACCTTATTTTATTTATGCCTCACTTTCTGTACTCCCTAACACATTTGAAGGGTTGAGGGAAAAAAGGGGCCAAGTCACAATTACCCAAATGTTCAGAAAACCAAATTTAATTTATCATACTGGCTAACCGACCGCCAGCGCTGCTTGCATTTGTTGAAAAGAAAACCGTCTTCCGGCGGCATGGTCTTCTTCATACAGGAAAGCCGCCGAAAATCTATAGAGATTTGTTGATCAGGGCGGCATGCTATCAGTGAATTGAAAAATGCCGCCGGACGACGGTCTACTGTATTTAAAACATTGAATGCAGGAGGTAAGAAAAAATACTTGTAAAATCGTCTACATTTTTGTGGCAAATGATCATATGTCGTACGCGTTTTATTTGTACATCGGTCTCCTTTTGACAGAGCAGATGAGCTGTGTCCAGGCCGTTGGTGTTTATGCCGGTCGGCGTAGCCAGGTATGAATTAAAATTTTTTTGGTGGCGGCGAAGCCGCCACCCAACGAGATGTCTTTTCTTCGTCTTCTTGTTGTCACGGCATTATTATTATTTGTTCATGTATGTGAAATTTGCTTCTAAGGTTTATAAAATACTACTGCTAGTCAGGACGTAAATGACGCATTTACACAAACACCTCCTATCACAGCAATTACAAATAATTGGTGTTGTCCCCGATACGCAAGTTTTTTCCGGCGGCATTTAATGTTTCAAATACAGTAGACCGTCGTCCGGCGGCCTTATCGTAACTCTGAAAACCCGCCGCCCTCATCAACAAATCAGTTTAGATTTTCGGCGGCTTTCTTATACGTGAGAAGACCATGCTGCCGGAAGACGGTTTCGTTTTATTAAATTCAACTACCGCCGGCGGTCGGCTAGCCAGTACGTTAATTATTTATACTAACTAAATACAAACTTTTGTTACTTTAAGGTAATTGATAACAAAAAGATGTTACTTTGTATAAATGTTGCCTGATTATATTGTAGTTTACCACTTAATTTACCAGACAGTAGTAATTTTTTTATTCTAAATACTGAAAGTGCCAAACAAACAGTAGGAACAGATGCTAAGTCCTTGGACATAATTTTAAATGCACAGTTTTGCATTTGCTAATTTGGCTTATTACATGAAAACATACTGTTTTTTTACAAAATAGGGCAGATCACTTCAATTTTGACAAAAATGTGACTTTTTTCTTACTGCGCCCTTCTTGATTTATAAGTTAATTAATTTTTTTTTTTTTTTTTAAATAAAACTCGTTAACCTCTGTGGACAATGACTTAACTTTCCAGCTAATTAACACGTTACATTTAATTATTCTACTTGTATGTTTTTTGTTTTAATAAATTAATTTTGCTGATCATGCTTTTAAATTTTTTGTATTTTAATAAAATATTTAAACTTGTAGTCAAGTTGGGATTGGTTCACACTACTCATTTTCTGCTTTATTGTAAGAAATATAACTTTATTGCTACAATAACGTAAAAAATGAGTTAGTATGAACAAATATTAATTTGACTACCATTTTTAAACTAAATATTGAATGACAATTTTGAATGTATACGCGTTTTGTATTAACTAAAGTAACCGCGAGATGGCGCAACTTCCTTCCAAATATTTCAAAGAACGGTCACCCGGCGTCTACAATACTGTCTCGAATTGTAACATTGGCGTTTCCATTCTAAAAGTAAATGATCTGTGAGACCAGAATCTTTCCCACCTCTGAACAGAATACATCAATTTTCAATTTCTTTCTTGCGAGATTCTCCCAACACAATAAGATGTTATAAGCCAATGTTTAATTACCAAATATTATGTAAACTAGTCGATTAAGTACAATGTTCACAAATGTTAAAGTTTATTAAGATTTAAATAAATACGTTAAAGAAAGGCACATTTTTAATTTAAACATCAGTGACGATACGTGCAAAACCCAGAATTCATTGTAGAGTTAATAACAAGTATAACTTTTTTGTTAATTGACGTGTGTTTAATATTTTAAAATGAAAATGGCGCTAACTTAAATAATAAAAAAGTTTAACATATATTTATATTATTTATACTACAATTGGGACTCAAGAACCACCCTGTATATGATAATCTGAATCATGAACTAAAAGACACAAAATTAGGCTTATGCAATTATTATCAGTTGTTATGATACTGAGTTTTGAAATTGAATTTTGGAATTGAGTTTTGGAATTATTTTTGGAATTGAATTTTGAAATGGATTTTTCAGAAATAAGTTTTAAAATTGGATTTTGGAAGTTTTGAAATTTAAAGTTTATTAGATTACGATGTGTTAATATTTAAAATATTATGTTTTAATATACGTCTACTGTGAATTTATTTAATTTTATTACCTTTTTTTTTTTAAACTTTTCGTATTAAATAGGATAAATTATCAAATGCAAGATATTTTACGCATTGTTTACAATTGAAATTCGTGAAACAGTCCTTCTTAATGTCACTTTACGCTAAAGGCCCAATGGTTACAAACATATTGTTCAAAATATTTTTCGTTTTGCTAGTTTACTAACTGGCTTTAAGAAAGTTTCACTTACAGAAATACTTTTCTCTCAAAGGGTAAATAAATTAATAAACAGTGGAAAAGACATTCGTTAAACAAAAACAGTTGATACATGGTTAATTTTAGCTGTTAATTTCCAAAGTTGACTATTTCTCCTATATCATATTACTCGGGTTTTTTATAGTAAAAAACATGTTTAAAAATAAAGCGTACAGTAATCCAAATAATCACAGGATGGCCTTTGCCGGCTGGCCGAAAAGCCCCATTTAGCGACTGGATTAAAACTGGAGAACGCGACAACGAGCACGCACACGTGTCGTCCACGAATTAGGGGTAGATTTAAAACTTTTTAAGCCGTAACATGTGTTGATTTTTGTGAAATTTATGACAGGATGGCGGTGATGAGATGCCTCTAAATATCCCTTAATACCCCATTTAAATAATTAAGAGTGGATGTGTTGCTGAAAAAATAATTACGGTTTGAATTATGGGTGTCGCCGAGATTAAAATTAAATCGGGATGCATACACATTTATTTGTTTATTCATTTGGTAGACAAATTTAAATGTTTAATTTATGTATTTATTTATTATTACCGCGACATATTCTAGCAGACTTTTTAGCTAGGTTTACATTGGTATAATTAGTAGTAGAGAGTTAACTAGCGTACTTTTTGTTTTCTTGAATATTCTACTCTACCCAGTTAGATAAAGTAAGTGTATAAACGTTTCAGAAATTTAAAAAGGATAGTTTAATTTAAAGTAAAACGTATTGTTTGTGACAATAAACATTTGTTACGGGAGAAAAGAACCTTACTGAGTCAAATATTTAAAATTTATATTAGTTACATTTTTTTTATGATTCTATCAAATTTAAATTTTTATTTAAATAAATATTTAAATTTAATTAAGTTCACATCTCAATACAGTTCAAGAGTCAAAATAAAACAAATGAAATTTATTTAATAAAATATTATTTGTATAATGATACATTTTATATGCTATTTTTCTTGAAAAATCCAATGATTTTGGCTGGGGGAACGTATTTAATTTCTAAAATAAAAGAAAATAATAATTAGAAATATTCAAGTATTGTAAACAAACAAATATAACCTTGTCTAAGAATTGTCATATTATTCCTTGTCTCTTTAAATTTCTAATTTGTCATTAATTCTTAAAACAGTAATTATTCTTAAATCAATTAAAAGAAGAAAATAGAATGCAAACTAAAACAATTAATTTATTCCTAAAACTTTGCGTGAAATACTAGCAAAAAAAGTAGTTTTTGCTTTTTTTTGCATTAAGCACATTTTCTGAGAAAGAAGCGGGCTCGCATTTTGCGGGATTTCTTCTTTGAAAAACCTCACATTTAGTAAACTAAAAGATTTTGTGTTAATACTAAACAATAATCTTAACATTGTGGATAAAAGTTTCGAATATTCAGAGTTTTTCACCTTTTTTAATATTAACTTACTTCAGTTGAAGTCCTTTTGTGACCACCCATCATACAAGGCCTCTTATGCAGACTTTCACTTTTATGCTGATTTACTATCTCATTTTCATTCAAATTTCAATCTGAAGTTTCATTTTGTTTGATTTTACTATATCTAGTCTGAAACCCGGAGGTTCCTAGACACCGAATTACTTAAAGAGACCAAATAAAGCTAGTGGAGGAATCCAACCAGTCCATCTCTTTGAGTTTAAAACAACTGGAGACTCAACTCATGGTTAACAGGGAGAAGACCTAGAAAAACAGATAAGAATAATATATAAATACTAACCTTATTTATAACTAATCATTTTTTTTTATGCATTTGTGTGTTCACCCGATTAGTGACGTTCATATACTATTTGCTTTGATTTTATGAAATTTATTGTACCAATTAATCTAATTTTATTATCATTTATTGACCAGTTATTTTTAGAAATAAACCGTAGGTTGTTACAGCAATTACTAAACTTAATTCGTTGCTTTACATGGGTACGAAAGAGAAGCTCTTCATGCCTTTAAATCTTCAGATTATCTTCGATTTGTTATTGTTTTTCAAACTACCAAAAATCATTTATATTTATATTTATATAAAATAATAATTTATATAATTACTCACATGTTTATAATCCAGTTGTGCTTATTTATTTGAAACCATAATATATTTGTCTACTTTCATCACTTAATAGAAAATATTCAGCACTATTTTTGTTTTCTTAAAAGAAACCGTATCTGTTTTAAAAGCAACCAAAAACTGTTTTTAATCTAGTACACATTTGTATGGTAAACTAAAAAATCCAGTAGAGCAGCGTTTCTCAATTTTTCAGTATTCGGGGCCCAATTTTTAATAACAATTTTTATGGTGCCCCTACCTTTCTTTTTCATATAATTATAAAATAAGACGTATATTATGCGTTATCTCCTTAACGCAGCGTGTTGTTAGTGCCCTATACCCTAAACTCTAGATCAAGAGCCCTAATGTAGGCTTAATATAGACTTAATTACAGACCTTTAAAATTACCGAGAATACGTGAATTTTTTGAAACTTGGTAATGCCGCCCCGCTACATTCCAGAATCCATGTTTCTGTTCTCTGTCGTTTACGACGGATATTCTTGCGGCTTATATATTGTCGCGTCACGTCGCTACGAGAAGTTTCGATTATGGTGTCAATTTATTTGGAAGAGTATGGAAGATCTGCTCGACAGCTGAGCAAGTGTGATAGCATTGCCATGTGCTTGTAAACGCCTCGCTCGTGAGCTCTGTGTATTTGTGTCGATATAAGTGGTATTTTTTGCTGCAAAAATATTAATAGTGTACAAGGAAGTGTGTAAGGGTGCTATACCTCATAATCTAGAAGAATTTTCGTCTATATATACGGAAAAAGAGACTTTGATAATTTTAAAAGCAAAACATAAGAATTCCTTCAGTGTTGCCAAGACCCATTTCAATTATGTGTGCTCCAGCTAAGTTATTAGAACAAATTATATACACAATGCTCTATAGACATGTTGAAAAATATTTATCTACCCAGCAACATGGATTCGTTACAAATAAAAATGTTAATACCAATTTGTTTATTTTTGCTAATAAAGCCTACGAAACATTAGAACGAAGAAGTCAGTTAGATACTGTATATACAGATTTTCAAAAAGCGTTCGATAAGGTAAATCATGATGTACTACTTCAAAAATTAAATACATTTGGCTTAACTACAAATTTCCTTTGTTTAATTAAAAGTTACTTAGAAAACAGATTATTTATAGTAAAACATAATGGAAATACATCTGGCAAGTTTTCTGCTAATTCGGGTGTTCCACAGGGTTCTAACCTAGGTCCACTCCTGTTTTTGTTATTTGTTAACGATTTACCATCTGTAATTAACTATTCTGATTGTTTACTCTTTGCAGATGATTTTAAAGTTTTCAAAACTGTACAGACAGTAAGGGATTGTGTCAAGTTACAAAAAGACATAAATAGTATTCACGAATGGAGTCTTAGTAATAAGTTGTATTTTAATATAAAAAAATGTTGCGTTGACAATAACACGCAAAAAAGAACCAATCACTTTTGACTATATAATGGATGGAAGTAAACTTGTGCGTTATTCAGAGGTTAAAGAACTCGGTGTAACTTATAACAATCATTTTTCGTTTTCAACTCATATTAGAAATATAGTAAAATCTGCTAACCGCATTTTAGGGTATGTAATAAGGCAAACTGCTACTTTTACTAATACGAACACTATAAAACTTCTCTATTATAGTTTAGTTAGGACCAAGTTGGAATATGCTTCTCTAATTTGGTATGGAGAGTATCAATATTCAATGAAAGAAGTTGAAAAGGTCCAAAACAAACTACTTAGATATTTGTACTACAAAACACACCATGTTAGACCAGATTATAATACAATAAGGTCAACTCAGTTGAGAAGAGAGTTTAAAATTATATCGTTGGACAGCAGGCGTTGCCTAAACTCGATGATGTTTCTCTATAATACGCTTAATAATAATATAAATGCACCTGATATATTATCCTTAATACAATTTAACGTTCCACCACGTAGAATGCGATCATCAGCTATGTTTAATATTCCCTTTACTACAACCAGAGCTCCTCTCGTAGCCATGTTGAGACTAGCCAACCAGTTCAATGTGTGTATGGATTTGGACTGGACAGTGACTAAGAGAATTTTCCGTCGAATAATTCTAGATCACATAGTAAACATCTCTGTATAGGAATAGTTATTTTTATTAAAGTTGATTTATTAGAATTAATTTATTAAAAGTCATTTATTAAAATTAATTTATTAGTGTTTTAAAATTTGGTCCCCTACAATTTTATAAAACTTACATATATTTCAATGTTTTTTGTCTATTTTCGGTATTTTCTCTCATCAGTGAGAGCTTAATAATGATACATTTGTATTTTAAATTTTATTTTTATCCATGTAATTAAACCTTTTTGGTTTGTATGGAAAAAAGATCAATAAATAAATGCTGCGGCTGTTAGGTTCTGGTCAGTTTTAGTCGAGTCGCGGTGCCAAATTTTGTAAGTTTTGTACAACTTTACCGTATTTACGTATAGAAGAAAGGCATGTGCGCTATTTGTTTAAAAAATTTGGTAGAAGTCAGCACGAAACCTAATAAACTAAAATGTCATTTGATAATACTTCGTAGTATATACGTTAACAAGCCTTGAGAATTTTTTGAAGTAAAATTAAAGTATGAAGAGCAAATATCATTCTTTAAAAAAACTTTGCCTGTGAACGAAAAAGTTTTACTGGCTTCTTACAAAATATCATACAAAATAGCCCGATGTAAAAAGGCTTACACCTTGTGAAGATACTATTCTGCCAGCTGCGATGGAGATTGTAGAAACTATGTTTGAAGATAATTTTGCCAAACAATTGCAATCCATATATGTCTTTCAAATGATACTGTTGCCGGCCGAATTGGTAATATAACCGAAGATGAACAATATCAGCCTCGTGCAAAGATGCGTGACAAACTGTTTTCGATTTAGCTTGACGAGGCAATAAATAGCAATAATGACGCTCATTTAATTGCCTATGTCCAATTTTGTGATGGTGTATCAACAATAGAAGAACTAGTTTTCTGCAAACCTAGAGAACTCAAAGCAACAACACTCGCTTTGTTTGATATTATAAATGATTTTAATAATGAGGTAAATACAGTGAAAGAATTGCGTTGAAATATGCACCGATAGTGCTCGTACAATGTCTGGAAGATTTCAAAGTGTACAAGCACTTGTGAAACATAAATATCCCTAATGTGTCTGGACCTATTGCATGATCCACAGAGATGGATCCAAAGAAATGAGTCTCGGTTTTAACATTGTGCTAACGACGGTTGTAACTGTAGTAAATTATATAAATATAAGACCTCTGAAATCAAAACTCTTTAATGCACTTTACAAAGATATGGGTTTAGAACATTCGACGCTGCTATTTTATGGCGAGGCCAGATGATTATCGGATGGGAAATTTTTACAACGTGTTTATAAGTTAAAAGAGGAAATTACCACTTTTCTAGAGAAGGAAAAGTTTCGAAATGCTTTATTTGTGATGAGACAAAGAAAGTTGCTTTTTATTCTATTTCCATAACAGGCAATGGTAAACTATCACTTTTTACTTGCAAAATGGTTAACACGAACAAGTTATATAAAACAGCATTTCATAACGTGTTACAATATTTTTTCTAACTTTCACTAGATTATTTATAAAATTGTGTTTTAGTAAAAAATTACTGACGTCTAGACAACCAATATTACTACTTTCTTTTATTGTTAGTTACATATTATATTATTGACACATAGAAAAGTATATCAATTTTTCTCAACGACTTGCAATGTGTATATTATTTGTTAAAGTTATTTAGATTTTATTAAATTAGGTTATTTTGTCATGTAGTGTTTTAATTATTTTGTGCAGATTTAAAATGGAAAATAAGGAGCAAAACAACATTATTACTGGGTTGTTAGTTTAACCAAATCATATTTTTATAAGTTAATCTGGCCTTCGTCAATATAAACTTTCAATAATAATGTATATTATGGATTTTAAAACAAAAAAGGATTTATTTTTATTTGTTTTCTTCTCACAACTGGTGACAATGAATTTTCCGAAACCAGTTTTATAATGACTTATTCTTATATAGAATCGATTTTTATTTTTATTTCGCCTATAATTTTATATAATCCGTTAATTTTAATAAAACTATATGAAGTCATTTTAATTACGAGTATTAAAGCAAAAATGTCAAGCGCCTCAATGGTAGTGAGGTCAAAGAACTTGCCTTTCGTACGAAAGGCCCGGGTTCATATCTAGGATAGGGACAAATAAAATATTTTTTTTTCTTTTATCCTTTTATTCTTTTCTTCTTTTTTCTTTTTCTTTTTCTCTTTTTTCTTTTCCCTTTTTTCTGTTTTCTTTTTCTCTTTTGCTTTTTTTCATTTTTTCTTTTTTTTTCTTTTTTTTTTATTTTTTAAATTACTAAAAGTCATAAAATATTTTTAATTTAGTTTTTTTTTCTTAATAACCTAAAATATTTTTAATATTTATAAATTTTCGTTAGTAGATCGTAGAAAAATATGCTGCACAACTCTGTTAAGTCAACAAACTTTTATATTCAAATCCTGTATAGTCATTTGAAATTTCTTCTATCCAATTGAAAAAGATTATTTTTCTGAAATAACTTTTTAATATTAAATAAGGGTGAGTTAATTGAAAGCAACTATTTTGCTGTAATTTTACAATTTTTCTATTTTTAAATTATACTGTTTTCAACAACAGGGAAATTTCGCCCAAATATAAATTAAAAATCCAAAATTTCGCATTTATTCGCATAAAAAAACGAAAATTATTTAAAAACTCGCACTTATTACCCTAATCAATAAAATAACAAAATAAAATATTTATTACAGAAAAATTATTTAAAAGCTAACATCGTGGTTGTCTCTATATTCTCTTGCTTAAGCCTTTGCCTTCGGTCATTTATGACGACATTGTAGATACTGAAATATTTTTCAGTATCTTCACTGTTGGCTGGGCTATGAAGACGTTGTAAGCTGCATTCGCGAACCTCAGGTAGCAACATTTTGATGCAAGTAAAATCTGCATGACGTTAGCAGGAGTTTCTTGCTGAACCACATTGACGAGTTGTCTATGGAAATGAGCATTACCACTTAAGAGTTCATCCTGTGGTATATCTGAATAATGGTATTCTGGAGAAGCTTTCCAGTGTTGAGTTAATGTCCAGAGCCGCTGCTACTGATGGGCAAAATAATTTGTTAATGAGCAGGAATCGTTTGTTGAGTTGGACCTCATGTGAAGACAATTTATCCAGGCTCTTCTGTGCTATTAGTTTAGCATAATACTGTGCTCTTGATGGAATTCACCAAATTCGTTTAACAAAATGTTTTAGTTTTTTCTCCAAACGAACCTTCACGTTGTAGCTCAAGAGGAGACTTAAATCTTCTAATTTTTTCCATAAAATGTTCGCGAATGGATATTTTGATCCTTCCAAGTTATCAATTATTTTCATTATTTTTGGACAGAACTCGAAAACGAATGTCAAATGAACTCGTATTTTGCGAGCCAGAGTTTTATTTTTAAAACATTTCGTCAGTTAAGTAGTACTCATGTTATCGTCTTCATAGTCATTCATAAAAGCAATAATATGCTACCTATATTCGCTCAAATAGATTGAACCAAGAATGCCACCTAGTTACAACTGGCGCGGGGTAAAGTTTCGGAGTCAGTCGCGGAGCGTGTTCTTGCAAGTAGTTCAAATAAGCACTTTTAATTTTTCTTGGGTGCAAAAAAAGCTGCCTTTATCTTGGCATTTTTAAACATGCAGTCATGTAACGTGCATAGTCTAATACTTATCCTTGCACTTGAGAGTAGTCGATGTCGTAAGCTTGTCCATGGTGGCTTTTGAGCAAGTGGAACCATTGGCTGTGTCTAAAAAATATACACTTGCTAAAAAGCAAGACTGCACTGGTTCTGCATTCACACTTATAAATAAGACTGCAAATACACATCTTCTTTGTTTGTTAAATGTTTCGTCGGCCACTACTACTACAGGCTGACTTTTTAGTTTTTCCTTAGGTTCGTCTTTCTCCGCAATACTGCATAGTGGCACGTATTTACGTCTCAAAGTATCGCCAGCGTGAGGCTCGTAATATTAAAAAATTCACGTGTTTATTGTCTTTATTAATGTTTTTCTTTGAAATTTCGTCGAAAAAGTATTCAATACACAAAATATTATATTTCGTATTTATCGAATTAATTACGTAAATGTCGCATCTATCGTTTCTATTTCGTAATAACGAAAATTACGTATCTCTAATCACAATTACTTTTTTTTTACACCCTTCGGATCTCCCGTGCTACACCCTAATCCGTCTATAGCCTGGCGGCACTGTAGCTTGCGGCTTATTGTACCACCATTTGAAGGTCCTACTACTTTCTCATTCATTCAACAATTCACTCCCTGATTCATCGTCATTCATTCCACGTAGTCGGTGATTAACCGCTAGTCGGATGAGTCCCATAGTGACACGGCCCATGGTGGAACCTCTCAGCGGTCACTCATCTACGACGTGACCGGAGAAATCACTGCTTAACTGTTGCGAGTATGTGGATGCACACTAAGCTCGCAGCTAGCCTCTCACAATTACTTACTTAGTCTATTTGTACTTGTAAGGTGTGGAGGGTGTGTTTCACACCGGCATTAAGGCCTCCCTAGGCACATTATGCATCGTCCTAAATTGATAGGCCCCTACTAACTCCAAATCTACATAAATTGAAAAAGCTTTAGTTTGATTGAAGTTAAAATATTTCATACAAAATTTGATTAACGATAAATAAAAGTTAGAACTTTTAGTCTGCACGACTACTTCATCATAAAAAACGGATTTGCTTTTGTAGCTAACGCAAATTATGTTATTATTTATATTGGATCTGATAAAGAAAATATTACTTTCACAGTATAATCATGACAATAATTTGTACGTAATAGTCGCAATTCGTTTGACTGATAAAAGGTTACATAATACAAAAAAAAATATGTTATTTCTTCTTATTATGCAGCTATGAGCAAATAACACAGTGCCGTAGTAGATAATATCAATATTATTATAGTTTCTTTGCAATATTTTTAAATATTTTTAAACGGGAAGAAGAAAAATCAAAAGAGCCGATGTTTTCCAAACAACTACTCCTGTGGCCACTTTCCTTGACAGGAACCACATTATAACCATAGATATAGAATATTGTCATTTCTCTAGCTTTGATTTTGAATACTACGGAGAAAGTCATTCTTGGACCAGTTTTGTACTAACAATCATCATGAAGGTATAGATATTTCTAAAGGAAGCCGTATCCTAATTTAAAGTTAGTACATATAGTAATTCAAAACATTGCTACATACTTTCTCAAATATTAAAAAAATTAAAGACGCTATATTAAAATCTCCAGTAATTCAAATTTCTTTTCTCATCATCTAAAGACTGCGCTAGACTAAATATTAATCCCCAATTAAATTTTCTCTACAATATTTTTGTCTTAAACATTTTCTCTTTTATTGAAATTTGTACAAATTATTGTTTTTAAAATAAAAACTGTACCATTTGAAAGGGTTTAACATCCTGATTACAAAAATTTATCGCACATGGGGTATAAACACAAATGCACAGCCTCCTACGCTCCCTATTAATAATATTCTTTCTGTTGTGTTTAGACCCCATGTGTGATACATTTTTGTAATCAGGGTGTTAAACTCTTTCAAATGGTATATCACATGACCTATGTTGCTATTTAAAAAAATCAAGATTGCGGCCATGCTTAAAATGTAGTAATTATAAAAAAAATAATTTTTTGGATAAAATATTCGCAAATATATTTAGTTAAAATTATGAAATTTTGGGATTTGTATGTTGAACCGTTTAAGTACTATAGGTTTGGTTCCATCTTTAACAGCTATTCTGTATAAAGTAACTCATTTACCAAAAGTACAGATACACTTGTGGATGTAAGAATTAATTCCAGTAATTATCATAAATGTTTTTAATGATGAGGAAACATTTTATTTAACATATGTTATATTAGATCAAATTGGTTTATTTTTTAGGCTACTCTTGCAAGTGTATCTAAGCAATTGGTCAAGAGAGCAATTAAAGATCATTCCAAAACAAACTACGCCCCTGAATTAAGAGCATTTGCACTAACTTTAAAACTTATACATATGTGATTGAAATTTAAAGGCGGAGAAAGTCAAAAGGTTATAAGAAAGGTTTTTTGAATCTTTTGATGGATGAAATGGCAATTATGCAAAGGCTGGAATAGACTGGCCAAAAATATATTGGATATGTTGATGTTGGCAGCAAGTTTCAACAAAATCAGTCAGTTGAAGCAAAATGAGCTATTGTGTTCTGCTTGTAAAGTTAATAAATATGTCTATTACGAATAGTTAAGTATTTTATATTATCTTTTGTATGTGTATATAGTATCCATTGTGTGTATATTAGTAGTATGTAAGTTTTTGTATGATAATTTTAAATTGTTTTGTGCTCTAATATAGACAGTAAAATGTAATTGAACATTTTTTGCCTGAAAATGTGTATAATATATCTCACGATTAAAATGTATCTTTTCTGTATTCATCCCATTCTATAGGTATTTGGTTTTTAACTGGCGACCTAAACAAAAAAATAATAAATAAATTTCATGGGACTTTGGTAGCATTAATATTTTTTTTAATTTTTATTAATTTTTATTAATTTTTATTAATTTTTATTAATTTTTATTAATTTTTATTAATTTTTATTAATTTTTATTAATTTTTATTAATTTTTATTAATTTTTATTAATTTTTATTAATTTTTATTAATTTTTATTAATTTTTATTAATTTTTATTAATTTTTATTAATTTTTATTAATTTTTATTAATTTTTATTAATTTTTATTAATTTTTATTAATTTTTATTAATTTTTATTAATTTTTATTAATTTTTATTAATTTTTATTAATTTTTATTAATTTTTATTAATTTTTATTAATTTTTATTAATTTTTATTAATTTTTATTAATTTTTATTAATTTTTATTAATTTTTATTAATTTTTATTAATTTTTATTAATTTTTATTAATTTTTATTAATTTTTATTAATTTTTATTAATTTTTATTAATTTTTATTAATTTTTATTAATTTTTATTAATTTTTATTAATTTTTATTAATTTTTATTAATTTTTATTAATTTTTATTAATTTTTATTAATTTTTATTAATTTTTATTAATTTTTATTAATTTTTATTAATTTTTATTAATTTTTATTAATTTTTATTAATTTTTATTAATTTTTATTAATTTTTATTAATTTTTATTAATTTTTATTAATTTTTATTAATTTTTATTAATTTTTATTAATTTTTATTAATTTTTATTAATTTTTATTAATTTTTATTAATTTTTATTAATTTTTATTAATTTTTATTAATTTTTATTAATTTTTATTAATTTTTATTAATTTTTATTAATTTTTATTAATTTTTATTAATTTTTATTAATTTTTATTAATTTTTATTAATTTTTATTAATTTTTATTAATTTTTATTAATTTTTAATAATTTTTATTAATTTTTATTAATTTTTAATAATTTTTATTAATTTTTAATTATTTTTAATAATTTTTATTCATTTTTTATTAATTTTTATTAATTTTTACCCCGTTTTCCCCCCTTAAAATGTGAAAATCCAAAAACCATGAAACACTTCATTATTTATTTATGATGAGAACCTACAATTCCAATTTTCAATCAAAAAAATCGATATTTCCAAATAAACTTTCACCCCTTGTTTAAACAAAGTTATACTCCCATACAAACTTTTACCCCCGTTTGCCCCCCTCAAGATGTAAAAATATAAATACCCTAAAACACATTATTATTAATTTGTACTCAGTAGCTGGAATTCCAATTTTCATGTTTTTAACTTGAAAGAGAACCAAAAACATGGATACTCCCAAATAAATTTTCACCCCCCGTTTCCCCCCTTAAAACGTGAAATTCCAAAAACCCTGAAACATGTCATTAATAATTTGTAGTCAGTAGCTGCAATTCCAATTTTCATGTTTCTAACTTCATAGAGAACAAAAAAATCGATAGTCCCTTGCAAACTTTTACCCCCCGTTTTCCCCCCTTAAAATGTAAAAAATCCAAAAACCCTGAAATACGTCATTATTTATTTATGCTTAATAGCTGTAATTTAAATTTTCATGTTTCTAACTTTAAAGAACAAAGAGTTTCATTAAAAGCTCCCTCCCCCATTTCCTCCCTTTGAAGTTAAAATTTCCAAAAAGATTTTCTTAGCGGATGCTTACGTTATAAAATAAACCTATGTTCCAAATTTCAGCTTTCTAGGCTCAGTAGTTTTGGCTGTACGCTGATAGGTCAGTCAGTCAATCAGTCAGTCAGTCAGGACAAACAATTTTATATATATATAGATGATTTCAGTTTCTAAATGATCTACTTGAACTAAAAGAAAATAATGTGTGACCACGAATTCATTTGAAAGCATACAGTTTCAAAACCTATATTTACAATAAAAAAAGTGTTCAATCCTAAACGAACATATAGTCATATCCAGTTAAACATGTATACAATAAAGTGTACAACGAAAGATTAACATAAATAGAAAAAGAACATTGTTTAATAAATTTGTTTATTAATCATGCGAATCAATTATCTAAATTAATATTTATTCTGAAATTACAGTGCATGAATGGTAAACATAAATGCGAACCCTTTCAAACCGTACGCCATTGAGAATGGAGTACCTACCCCTCTCCCCTCACGCCAAAAGTGACGACCCCGCTTATACATAACAAAATACATTGTATGATTTCTCTAGTCTTATATTCTCCAAGATAACTGTGATTATTTTATCTTTTTCTTGACATGTCATCTTTCACGATATTTGTCAAAGTGACAGAATTTAACGTCTCATTTAAAAACCCGAGAGGCTATCGAAATGTAGATACTACAACATTTTTAAATCTAATCCCTAAATTAGAATTGCACATCCATTAATGGTATAAAAACAAAATTTATTGTCTTTAAATGTTTAGACGTAACTTAATAAAAAAATCTTCTCTATATATCTCCGCTGCTGATCCAAATAACCGACGAGTTTCTGTGTACACACAGACCCAATACTGGCCCGGTCATACCGTATATTTATCCGGTAATTGTTGGTGGTAAACAAAGCTCGTTAAGGTAAATTGTCGTTAACAGTTCGTGAATCGTTGTGGACGCGTGAGGTCGCATTATTAAGGGTCGTTACTTATCCAATCGGATCCGATGCCTTAAGCATTTTATGACCCCGTCTGACTATAACTTATTTATAATACACCCTCTCAATAATAATAAGCCAGCGTTGTTTGTGTGTTGACTATAAATGGTCATAAGTTCGCTCTATCGCAAGATCTCTAAAGACCTACACTTTCACTATGATATAATATACTGATATATACACCCAATACAACTTTCAACAATTCTTAAAGTATATCTTATATATTATCCCATCAATAAGTTACCTCTACTTTGTTTGATGAAGTCAAGGTTATATCCTCAGATAAACAAATGAAATATAGATGTGTTACGGGCGCAGTTTTACATAAGCTTTGTTTGAAGCCAGTATCTACGAATTTTTGACAGCCGTGGTCTCCATGGGCGTATCAAATAGTTTTTTCATCAGAATCCAAAGCATTCTTTTGTAAATATTTTGTCAATAACAAATTTAAAGAACAATGCAACTCATGCATAAAATTTCATTTTACAAAAATTTAATTCTATTTTTTATTCAAATGTAATAAACGATATTTATAATTCAAATAATTACACTGTTAATATTGTTTATAGGTAGATATCAGTAAACTGTATATTTAAAATGGAAAAACAATCCCTATTGAAAAAAGTAAGCCAAACTGAATTTACCCATTAGGTCACATGAGTACTGGTGAGATTGGTGCACAAAGTGCCTTTGCAGGTCCGTTTTAATCATCTTATTTTAAAACCAGGAGAAATTAATATTTCTGAAACTCAACAATAAAAAAAATCCAATTTACTTTTCCCTTATATACTTGAAGTGATAAATTTAATTTTTTTTAGCATATACGAAGGATGTCAAAAAAATAGGAATTAAGGCAGTTATTTATTTTTAAAAATATAAAAAAAATTATATGTAATAGATTTTATCATTGACAAGGGGGGTAGCCATGTGTGAGTTGAGGTAATTTTAAGGTGAAGGGGAGAAAAAGTCCTTTATATCTCACAAGGAAAGTCAATGTTTAATTATTCAACAAAACATTGAGTGCAAGACCGGTTTCGAAGTATCATCACTTCATTTTCAGGCTCGCCTAGTGAAAAGGAGAATATGTGGTGTAAGGTGTGTTGACTTTGAGCCCACAATATATAAAATAGTAAAAAATAGAAAAACTCACCATACTCTCCATCCACTAGGGAATACTACAGACAAGTTTCATCAAAACGTGGGGGATGAAATAAATTGTAAAACAAAACAATGTTACAAGTTATAAAAAGTTAAAAATATTTGAAAAACAAATATTAGTTAAAAATTTTAAAATATTCAAGACTATACAAAAACAAATCACATACATTAAACAGATTAAAAGATAAGGCCTATTTTAAGCAACATTGCTGTTTTTTATAAAAATCTAACATTTTTGAAAGGAGACCTGTCAAGTTAAGGCCTCTACAGGTGGTGGTAAGTACTAACGAAAAATTCTTGGATAAACTTATGACAGGGTATAGGTAATAAGATGTAAACTATGAGTGAAGAAATATTTATTATTTATTATATAAGATTTGGGCCATGAACCAATCACCAAGTGTATGTGATGTTGTAGGATAAAATAAGAAAGAAGAAGAAATGACTGGGTTAACTGTTGTGAAGCAACTGAAAAATAAAAGAAGAAGAAAAGAAGAAAATGACAGATGTGAAAACACACAACTTAACCTAGTCCTTAAACATGCACGTTGGTTTTTTGTGGGAAGAAATTACTTACTGAAATGTACCCCTTGCAAGGAAATATGTGAATAGAAATAAAGGGGGAGGTTAAAAAGGAAGTTAGAACGATAAATTTAGATTAGTGTTGAGAAAACTGGAGGAGTTTCTGACATTATCTGTGCATTTAAGCAACCAACAGGATTTAATTTTAAATTTCTCAATATCTCGAGGCTTTCGAAGCTATTAAGAGTAAATCTATGGTAGGAACTATGTAGGATTTCGAAACCTTCAGTTGAATCGAAGTCGTGATTTGAGTCCAGTAGGTGGTTGGCAAAATGTGAAAATCCTGTTGTATTTTGGTTAAGACAACGCAAATGTTCTTTTAAACGGATCTTGAAATTTCGAAATGTGCGTCCCACATAGAAAGAATGGCAAGATTTACAAGTCAATTTATAAATTCCAGACAAGTCAAAGGGATCTAATTTATCTTTATTATGAACAAATAACTTATGTAATGAGGAGGGGGTTTTGAAAGATACTTTAAAGTGGTCTTTAAGTAAGCTTGCCACTTTATAGGATGCTTTTCCACTAAAGGTAAGAGAAATGTATTTCTTACTGGTGGTTAGTTCATGTACCAAATTAGGATTATTAATATAAACCAAGTTTTGTTGAATTTTATTTTGTTTATGTGTTAGCATTTTATCAATAATATCCAGTTCAAAGTTGTGATCTATAGCAATAGTTTTAATTATATTTAGTTCCTTATTAAAGTTTTCCATAGACAGAGGAATGTTTAATAGCCTCTCTAAGTAGCAATTAAAGGCAGCCAATTTATGTGTTGCTGGATGGTTAGAGGTATTGTCTATAACTGTGCCTGTATGTGTTGGCTTTCTATAGATGTCAAAGTTGAACTTGTTATTATTGTGTGAGATTTTAAGATCTAAGAAGTTAATAGATTTGTTTATTTCAATTTCTAATGTGAATTTAATATTAGAATGTAAGTCATTAATATAAGTCAAGAAGTCATTTAATGAGTCTAAGTTACCTGACCACAAAATCAAAATATCATCAACATATCTATAATAGAATTTCACATTTGAGTGGAAAAGGTTATTTTTAAGGATTTTTTCTTTTTCAAAATTGTGCATAAATATGTCTGCACTCAATGTTTTGTTGAATAATTAAACATTGACTTTCCTTGTGAGATATAAAGGACTTTTTCTCCCCCCTTCACCTTAAAAAGATTTTATCATTTCTTAAGAATAAACAAACATATTATATGCTTTGAAAGTAATTTATAATGGATAGACACCAATCTATAAATTTGTTAAAACTTACCTTTATAGTCTGTAATCTTGTTCCAAGAAAGATCTAATGGAGACTGTTAAGCCTAATAGAAACAATAGATCTCTTTTCACAAACATATAAACTAGAAGCATAAAAAGGTTGAAGTACGAGGGCTTTAAACCTTGACTAACGGCATTAATTTTATTCGGATAATATATTTATATTTAAATAAAATGCTAAGATAAATTAATTGTAGCTTTATTAGTAAAATAGTAACATTACAATTTTCCATAAAAACGTCCCCAACTCTAGCAACATTTTCATTGATTTGTTATCGATTCAGGTTTTATTTTTGTTCTTATAAACTAAAATATTTCTTTATCATAAATAACAATTTTATAGATGAGAAATACATTTTTCATAAATTTTTAATGACATTATTTATAGAATTAAAATAGATATTTGTGTACCAAAGGCTGTAATTATCGAGTTTACGGCCGAGGCCAAGTAACTTCTGGTAAGTAATATTACATCCATTTAACAGCTTATGTAAGAATAGAAAATCCGTATCATGCATTCATTTTCACGAGAGCAATTATTAATAATTCCAGAAATTTGACGCCAGTATCTAGCTAGTTTATTCCTACATGGTATGTATAATGTCTGAAAAACCTCCTGTATACATCTAATAAATCACATAAATTAAATGTTGTCTATGCGTACAACTTGTGTGTGATAAAAATGTTTTATATATGACTCAATTAAGCTTTATCCAAAAATGTATTAACATACAATTAACGCAAATTAAAAAACAATACAAAAATTAAATTATAAAAATTCAATATAAAATTAATAAAAAAATACAATATAAAAGTATCAAAAGTGGTAATTATAAATAAAAAAAGGATAAAATTGGTTAGTGGAGTGTCTATTTTCAAAGAAATATAATGGAAATCCCATAGGAACCGAAGTTGTGCATGGGCTACATATTATATTTAAATGTATGTCACCAAATTGAATTATTTTTATTTTAATAGATACATAGGTACCTCAACTGCTACTGATGCATTTTCACTCATGTAATTTTTGGTTTCTTAAATAAATATGTTAGAAGCGAATATTGACAGATATTCTAGATTGAAACCTTCTTCTACTTCGCTGAGTTAAAACGGGGGTTTATTGTCTAACCAGCATTTTTGAAAGCACTCAGCTCCCTCCATAAACGCGACAACTAGCAAAAGTGTAAAGCATAAACGTTTTGGTATTCTCTACTTGTTGTGCTGTTCGTATTTGAAAAAAAAGTAAAGCGCATTCAAAAAAGTTTATTTTCGGAAGTAGATAAGTCAAACATTAAAATATATATCTAAATATTATGACTTGAATATTAAAATGTCAGCAAATATTTGATGTTTATTGTTTTTGATTCCTTACAATTCTGAAATTGGCCTTAATATATTCTTATTGAGTTTATAATTGTAATAATGTCAAAATGACATTCAAATACTAACCCTAGATATTTAGACCAATCAGCATTTACGATTTATAATTATTATGACAGATTACAACAAAAATTAAAAAAATCACATACGAATAGCAAAATCGTCTAGCATTAGAGAATACCATAATCACATGCTTGTCGTTTTGGTGATCGAACTTTGTTGAGAAGTCTGCTTGGCGCTTTCGTTGATATGCATTTTCAGCTGAAAGTTAGAAAATAACCCCCTTTGACTTGTTCTAGATTAACACACTTCTCATTTATAAACTTTTAACATGTTTTTTAAAGTTTTTGGAATTTTAGGTGTTTTAATAATCTCCAAAATGATATGTGACAAATATTTTTTTAAAAACGGTCATTTTTAAAGGTATCTATTATTTTTAGCATAACTTTTTGTCTCTGAATTTGGGCATTTTTATAGATGTCTTCTTTATAAATTGAATAACCTATTCTATAGCTTCTGGAGCAATGTCGGTGGAACAACTTAAATTTTCTGATCCAGTATGTGCATATTATAATTATAAATCTCTTCTAGACTCTGTCTTTCACTACATTCACTAGGAAGTAAATTTTCCCTAAAAAGAATTATAAAATATTTACAACATAATCATTCTATAAGTATAATTCATTTTATTACTAAGATACAAGAAACTCTTTGGAGTAGTTTATATTTTCATAAAATGTTTTCTTTCCAGAAAGCACTGAGATTTATTTTACTTTATCTAGGAGAATACAATATAGCATTTATTTTTTAAATTTAATCTCCAAGTTTATAATGTATGAATAATTTGTATTAGGTATTGTATTACATAATATTATTATAACTTACTTGAAGACGGACCAAGTTGAGAAGTGAACAAAATAGGAATTGCTTCCAGCTTTAAATTCGTCTTTTCCGGCAGAATTCATAACAAAATAATATTATAAAATGTTTCCAATATACTTTATATTTCCAATTTATGTTAATTTTATCAACTTCAATCTTCTCTAATTCTAGGATTTAAATACAAATTTCCATTGCTTCAGTTTGTAGGAAGCCTGCTTAAAAAAATACTAATAATATTTTACAATATAGGTGTACCGCCCATGTGTTTTATTTACTTACCTTTGAAACGACGTGGCACTTCTCCAAATTTGTTTTAGGGCAAACAAACATTGAATAATAATTTTTAGACTTACAACTAACAAAATTCGTTAAACAAACATTCTAGACACTCTAAAAACTTTAAAAATATGCCCTGGGAATATAAAATCACACAAAATGTGCAAAACAACACTGGCAGTTACCAAATGCTTGTTGACAGTTGTGAGTAAATGGCGCTGCTATTTAAAATAGACGAATCACATCAAAGACCAAGAAGAAAGAGAAAGTAATAGATAAAACGGTTCATATTAGCTTCAAACAAATCCAGACCGTTACTTATCTATTATTCATTTGTTTATCTGAGGATATATCACACGAGTACATAGTAATTAGGTGTTTTTAGTATATGCGAAAGCACATCGATTATCAGTTTGCCAACAAAAGCTTGATTCATTGAAAATCATTGATAAGGTAATTAGGTACCTAATGGGCGTGTTTAGTATAAAAGAATTTAATGTATCTAATACTTAAATATATATAAAATAATAAAGGTAGTGCTTTAAAAAGTTCACTTTTAAATCAGTTATTCAAAAAACACTCTATTTTTGTGCCATTTACCACGTCATAATGAAGCGCCTATTTCTATTGATCACTATCGAGTCTGTGATACCATAATACATACAGTTGATCCTTATCTTTTTCTAATAGTTACATTTACAATAGTTATCTCTTTTTAAAATCGGATTAAAATTATATTTTCTTTTCTCATAATACAAAAATTTAAAAATTTCTAACCTCAAATCGATTGTGGGAAAGATTGAAAAGGCTATTAAAAAGTGTGATAAAAGAAATATTTGTTTAATTTTGCATTACATTAAAAATATCTGGTTATATTTTCAAGTGCTTGGTCTCTATGAGAAGTAAAGGAAAACCAGTCAATCTGATAAAATGATTGTAAAAGTTCCTTAAAATCTAGGCCTTCAAAAATGATAGTGGGCTAAGGGCTTTTTATTTATTTATTTATTTATAAATTTGGCAACCTAACAAGCAAATAAATGCCCAATTATAAGGTTACACGAAAAATACACATTTTCATGATCAGTACATCATACTAACTTAATACTAAAATTAATAATAATTTTAAAAAAAAGTTCAACAGTATATTAATATTTAAAGCGCAGGTTTAGTTGATAATTTAATAGTTTTAGCATTTTGATAATATACACGTTTAGTTTTATCATTTTATTTTTATTTTTTATTTATTTATTTTTTTTTTCTACTTCAAGGCATGATGCTTGGTGCGGCCATTTCGAGTGTTTTTTACAATGCTAAATAGGAGGTACGTCACGAGAGAACCAAAAAAGCAGCGTGCCTTAGTGTGTACAGAGAAACATAAGCCAGATCAAGGTGGCCAAACACAAACTATCATCGGGCTTTTATATTTAGTTTGATGTAAGTAAAGATATTCCTGAATTGTTTTTGTTTCCAATTTGATATAAATTTATATAACGTACCAAGTTGATCAACTAGTAGGTCAATATATCTTACCTTTTTACTGATTAATTTGAATTATTTTTTAGATGAAAGAAGATGCAGAAAACTGGATCCATTTCAAAATTATGGGTAAAAATTTGACAATAAAACAAGATGTGCCTCATAAATAAAATATCAACTGTATTTAGTAGTGAGTTTGTATATTAAAAAAATATTTGTTTTTTTTAAGAGGATAATTTACATTACAAACTGAAAGACCTGCGGGGCAACGGTAGTTTAGTAGGTATAAAAATTACCACTTAAGTGTGGAGCCTAACTACTACAAAATCACTTCCGAGACTAAACAAAATCCGCATTCATTCATAATTTTAACAATTGCATGTAGATACGAGGGAAACGTATTCCAAACTCTAACGCGCAAAGTTAAGACAAAGGAACCGAACAATCCTACCACGGCTACCGACGGACGTTCATCACTACTTGAGTGAGTCAGAGTTACCTAAATTAGGGGAACCAGAATTATATTTGTTTTTCTCGGTGCATGAGAGGGTTTTACATTATTTTTATATTTTAATTTAGTGAATAGGTTTAGTTAGACTAAATTAGATTTAAGAGTATAGAATTGTGAAATATAAATACAAATAACGAAAAAATAGACGATTGGTTCGAATAAGGTAATTTAATACAGGGTATTTATTAATTGAGTGCCGATACTTAAGGGTGTGAATCCTTGGGTGTTAAAGTTTTAAGAAAAAAATAACTATTTTATTTTGCCAAAAAAAAAGTGTTTCCACTCATGGTGGGTTCCTACCAAATTTCAACAAAATATCAAAAGCAGTTTCAATAAACTGATTTTTATTTTCTTACGCCAAAATAAATAAGGATTTTAAAGATAATTTTGGTTTTTAGAAAAAGCAGTGGCGTAGCATATTTTTGTTCAAAAATATTCAGTTCAAACCCGGTACGGACATCACTAGTAAAAATTTAGAAGTCTTTTACGACAAAAAGGCGGGATTGAAAGTGAAAGTTTAGTCTGTTGGTACATAATATACTATATTTATATATCTAATTTTTATTATTACACTGAATGTGACATAACTTTTTTGCTTGCCGTTTTTGGATTAACAAAATATTATTTTAATGATTTAAAATAAACTGCCAGTAATAATAATTATCTGTACTTAAACATATACAAAGCGTTCATAAAACAACGCATCAAGAAAGCACCAAATTATTAAACTTTTAATTTACGTAACAAGTATTAAAAGTAATTTTAAAAAACCGACTTTAAAATCGTGCTGATGCCATCACCACATCTTAACCAAATTTATATGGGACCACCCCTGAGGTACCACCTTACTAACGAAAATAATTATAGAAATCGGACAAGGTGGTAAATAATTATCGCTAAACATACATAAAAAATGAAAAGTTTGAGGATTTTCTCATGGACCCAATTATTAGATTTTGACCAAAATTAAAAGGGACCATCCCGGAAGTATCCTCTTTCCAGAAAAAAAAGAATCATTTAAATCGGACATTGTGTTACAAAATTATCGCTGAACATGCATAAAAAAATATATACAGACGAATTGAGAACCTTCTCCTTTTTGAAGTATCTTAAAAAGGATATAATAATCTATATTAATTGTATTAACTAAAAAACTACTATCTGGAGTTGTATACATTTTCTTAAATTAATCTTATATGTAAAAATGTGGGTTCGGTTCCTAGAAGAGTACCTAGTTCACTGTGCAGCCAAATTTATATTTATAATAAAGAATTTTTTAAATAAATAAAGTTTTAGGTTTAATTAAACACCAAGTTTTATTAGGAATAACATTTTCTGAAAAAAGTAACATAAAAAGCAGACTTTTTGCGAGCCACTATATATATTTTAGAGGACAATCCATATTATTTTAGAAAAATAAATAAAATTTTTGTATAATCACATAAATGTGATTTATCTTTTAGAATATTGTATATATTTGTCAAAGTTTACTATTTTTTTTAAAAAAAGAAAAATTCTTTAAAATTTTTCTTAAATTTTTCAACACGGTACAAAATAACTTAATTTCTTAATTTGTTTATAGTTATTGATTTTAAACAAGAGGGAGACCGGACATCGTCGAAGAGAAACAGCGAAATTAGTAAAGAATTTTAATTTGATTAAAGAGCGTTCTTTTTCTTTCCATTTCCTATAAAAACTAATAGACCTTTCTGAAATCGGTATTCGGTGACTTCTCTTCTAATATGATTTACAAAAAAAACAAAAACTGACTTAATATTTTTGTGTTATAAAAATATGTTATTTTCGCAATTTTCGACTACTCTTTGTTTCCAAAAAAAGAAATACGATGTTCTTCTGTAGATATTAACACATTCTTTAATTGGCTTTTTATTTTTTTTTAAATATTCTTTAGTATTTTCATAATTTGGGAAACAGTATAGCATTGAAAATTCTATACCTGAAAAATTGTGAGTACGCTTTTAATTAATTGTCTGTTTTTTTTTCAATCACAATGTCTCGGGTAAACGAAGTTACAAAGAAAAAGTTAGTATTCAATATCATCCAGACAAAAAACAAAAAGATAACTCTTGTATAATCATAAGGACTTGCAGATATCACAGTTCGAAATTCTTTTTATTGAACATAATACTTTTTTTGGAATGAAAGCATTAGTTCCTGTTTTTCAGTTAAGCTCCATAAATCAATTCATATTTTAATCTGCACGCAACCTAAGCGCTGTAAAGTTGCAACAACTAAACAATATAGTGAACTTTTCAAAAATTTCTAAGTTAAAATGAAAATTTATATTTAAAATTAAATAAGTTAACTAAAATTTTTGACCGTTATGAAGTTAATAAAGTTATAAATAACGTCGTTACAAAGATTCATGTGTGAATTTTCAATTTCTATTGACGATATTTACTCATCTACGTATTACAATATCAATACATGACTTGGCTTTGACACAAAACTTCTAATCCGAATCAAAATCTTGAAACTATTATTTGGGGACTTAAAAGCGTGGTTCACTAGTTGGTGTAGCCTTTTAAAACATTTGGTATAATAATAATAATTATATATCATCAATTACCACTGCCACTGGTAAAATCCTAAATTTAAAATAGTTTACTTTAATAATAAGACATTAATTATATCTTAAATGGATCGCCTACTACCATGTTTTAGAAATAAATAAAATGTAATTCTTAAATTAATAAAAATATTTAAAATAATTTAAGATTCCTTGCGTTATGTTAAGAAACATTAAACAAAATTTCTTACGAATTATTTAGTATTCTGTCTCGTACTTCCATGTCTCTATTAGCATCGCTGTCAACAAGTTCCGGCAAGGCATATTGCATATAAACATTTAATTTTATTTTGTATCTTTTCTTCCCAAAAGCTGTCATTATGAGATATTTGCTCCACTTTTATTCCACCAGAAGTCCAAAAGCACAAAATGCAAAAATCCATTTGTGTTATGTGCAGCTAGCCCTGAATTTGAAAATACCAATAGTGGTTCTCCTTAATGGTATTGTCCTTTTTCCAAAAAGTTATTTCTCTACTGTATATTTCTTCTATTACAGTTAGCACTTCAGCTCCATATGGACATTTTAACTCTATCGTAGAGTTTTGTTTTTTTTTTTAATTCCATCCAGACTGGCAGCAACATAATCAAATTCGAATTCAATAAAATGTCCACATTTAAAAACTTTTACTTGCAAATAAATTTCCATATCTTATTTTGCTCTGAATTTATGGTCCCTGCCATATCGGGTGGCTTTACAAATAAATAAAAGATTTTAGGAAATTTTTTACAAATTTCTCCAAATTTTAAAGCAGTGACTTGTCTTTTATTGTGCCACAATACACAATCAGCTTGTCAAAATCGTTTTTTTCTCATTTATAGAAATTGGCTTTTTTAAAAATTTTCTCTTGCAACGTGCCTAAAAGGGTGCGACAGATCAAAGCCATGCGCGAAAGCAAGAAAAAATATTTACATTACTTCAACGGATTGAAGAGATATTAACATGCTGGAAGAACTCGAAGAGGTATTCATTAAACGAAAACATATTTATAATTCACATCTCAGTGCATACCTTCCAATTTCGGATATATATTTTTTTAATAAATAAATGATAAAATTACTGTATGTAAACAATAACAACATGAATTCAAATCACTTACGTACTGTACTGTTTATCACTAAATAGTAGAAAAAGATATATATTTTGTTGGTGTCACCATCTAGACGAAAAAGCTTTTAACGTATTTCTATTTTTATTGTAGGCAAATATTAAATATATTGTTCTCCTCTAGCATTTTTTAACATTTCTATTTCTTTTCATTTCTTTTCTTTTCTTAGATTTTTGTGACTCCAGAGAGTTATGGGCTAAGCCTTTACCTGTACTTACATAAAATTTTTTTTAGTAAAATTAGAAAATGTACTTATTGTTTTTGTCTTTACGTTACGAATTTCAGAGCCAATAAACGTTATATTATTAAATAAAAAATCATTAATCATGTTAGAATCCACCTTGAGTAAGTTGTATAAAGATTCTTCCTTTAATCCTGCAATTTTTAAAAAATTAAATAAGAATATTAAACTAAATCAAAATAATCTCGCAATCGAAAACGAGGTTAGGATTTATTTAGATTAACAGATAAAATCACGTTGTTAAAAAAAATATTGATTTGAATAACATTTCGATTAAGAAGAAAGTTTATTGAAATAGTGTTGCTTCATAAAAACTGAATTTAAACAAATAATATTTTAGTTTTAATATATATTTTCTTTATGTTACATTATACGATTTTGTCGGTTATCAGAAATGTTAATAATTCTTTATAAGAAGCGGCAACAAGGTTAAAACATATCGACTACTGTCTGTAAAGTTATAAATTAGCCAATCCGATTTTAGGCTTCATCATCATAAATGTTTATAAAACAGTGTGGCGCGCGTTTTAAATTTGCTTGAATTTTTTGTAATTTTAAAAAATTGTTTAAGAAAATTTGAAAGGTAAATTTAAAAAATATTTTTAGATTAGATTTTGTGCTAGCTTTTTGACAAAAATATTTTTGAATTTCACTAAACACGCCGATTAAAATACATTAATCTGTAATATATCTTTATACGAGCTACCAGATATTGACCAGTAAGACGATAGAAGAGACAATATCATAATGAGAAAATTCTCATTTCATGGTAATTTTCCTTAATATTTGATGTGTTTATTTATAAAGAAAGAAATACAATAAAAAAAAAAATGTAAACAAACAATTTATAATCACAGAAGCTATAAGTGCACTGACTTACACCTTGTACTTAATATACGAATATACTCACACATTAGACATACATAAAAGTTTTAACGATGACAGGTAAGTTACTTTTTATGATCAAATAATGTTACAATAGGGATTTTGTTTCCATAGATCAGTGCATCTAGATATAGATGAGTCCATGGTTGGCGACAATTTTAAAATTAATAAAAACTTATTACGAGAATATAAAGTTAGAAATATAAAGATTTTAAGGTTTAAGAGAAATATCCCAAGAAATTTTCATAGGAATTCAGGTGTACCACAGGGTCCTACCTTGGGACCTGTATTTTTTGATATTTTTATTATTGACTTACCTTCAGTTCTTTGTTATTGTCATTGTGTAATTTCTTCTGATCATCACAAATTGTGTCTGGGCTCGACACATTTTTTTTTGCAGACCAGTGTTATCTGCAGAAAATAGAATATTTCACTGACAATAAAGTAATTAGATAATTTTTCTTTAATACGGCTTATGCTTTAATATTCTTGTATTATTTGGTTTTTGGAATATACAGGGTGATTCATTACAAATTGGAAATATTTCAACTATAGAATCCTGAGCTTAAATTATGAAGATTTAACCCAAATCACCTAGATATAATTTGTCTCCATTCTAAGTTACAGAGTGTTTTGTTTATCGAGATATTTTAAGTTAAACATGAAGCTGTACAATTATTTTGATTTTAATATATATTAATAATTATGTCGGTATTTTGGGACATTGAATTGCATTTATTACGCAAATAAAACTTTAATCCGTATTAACAAAAATGTGTCTACTATTTGAGTTACACACCGTTTTATTTAAAAATTATTTGTGCCCAGTACTTTAAAACTATTTGACGTAATATTGTCATATTTCGCGGGATACATGCTTTCTCAAAGTACGACATATTCAAAATAAGCTAAGGTTTTGTGTAGTTGGCTCTGGTCTGACTTAATTATTGTTTCGATCTAGTAGAATTCTGTCATTGCTGTTAGTTGTTACTAACACTTAAGATTGTGATTGTTGTAAAATTTAAAAAATCGATTAAATGAAAATTCTGCGTTAATGAAAATTATTCCTCTCTTGCTGCTCGAAGATATCAAGAAATCTATCCAAACAGAGTTTATCCCAATCGCCAGACATTCAGTAATATTTTTAGTCGATTATAGGATAAACTGGATAATTTATGCGTAACAGTGGTATGGGACGACCGAAAATATAAACTATGGATCAGGGGGATGATATTTAAGTGAGACTTGGTGATAATCTTGAACTAAGTACTCGGCGTTTAACAGCAATGACTGGAGTAAGAGTCCTCAGTTTTTCGAATACTAAAAAAACATTTACGACCTAACCACTTTACACTGATACAGAATTTATTACCCAGAGATTATCATTTAGGAATTAATTTTGCTCATTGAATGATAAGTAAAAAAAATGAAAATTGTAATAAAAATGAAAAAATTTTTTTTACTGACGAGGCCACATTTACACGTAGAGGAGTTTTCAACTGAAGAAATGGTCACAATTGGGATATTGAAAATCCCCATCCATTCTGAGAATAACATTTTTAACACGAATTTAAGATAAATGGAGATAGTTTGTTGGGTCCTTGTGAATTATCAGAAAATTTGAATGGTAACTCGTATTTACAGTTTTTACCAACTACACTTTTCGATTATCTAGAGGAATAATCGATTATTAGAAGAAGAGACATGTGGTTCATGCAGGATGGAGCACTACCTCATTATTTTTTAATAGTACTAAACTATCTCGATCATCAATTTCTTCATTGTTGGATTGGCAGGGGTAGTGAATTTACGTGGCCGCCTCGAAGTCCCGATTGTAGTCCCTTAGATTTCTATTTCTGAGGTTATATGAAATCATTAGTATATTCCCAAGCAATAAATACTAGACAGGAACTATGGCAGCAAATTTTAAATTACATTAATTTTATTGCCAATCAGCCAAACATATTTTTTAAAGTTAGAAGATCGTTTAGCGAACGAATAAATAAACTTATTGAGGTAAACGGGGGTCACATTGAACATTTGTTTTTTTAAGTATTGTTCTTTGTGCCTTTTGATACTTTCTTCTTATTAAAATTGTTCCTTTATTTAGATTATTTGTTTTTAATTTAATTTAATTACTGGTTCTATTAAAAAAACAAAAATACAAAAAATTGTGCCACTCGGCAATACAAAGCGTTTACAATAATAATAGAAATAAAGAAAAAATTTCTCAGGTATTTATATTTTAGAAATCACCATGTTTGGCCTGATTACAATAGTTAGATTAGGTATCTTAGAGCTGGTCATCGTAATCTGATCGCTCTTATGGCTAATATGTAATTTTTTGTATTTTTTGATAAAATAACTAAAAATCTGTCTAGATACTGGTGATCTTAAACCTGTATTAAAAAAAAGCTAGTCAGTTTCGTTGTGCTATAATCTTTTCTTAACTGAAGAGATCATAATATAAATAAATTATGTTACAAGCAAATACCTAATTAATATGTAATACTTGAAGTTCTTGATCCAATCAGTACCTGAATTGTTCCAAACACCTACCGCACAATAAACAGCCTTACGTAGCCCTAGTTTTATGTCTTCCTCTCTATCAGAATAATCCTTATTTATGAAAAAATCACGAGCGTAGTCCCGGTAGCAAGAAGTCGTTATTCGTTTTACGACGATAGTAAATTCGGATTTTATATTGATTTAGTGACAGTTCGGTTATACAGGGCTATGGTTACGGTTAACTGCAATGTCGGGCATTCATGGTTGCTCGTATTTTATGAGTTTAGTTTTCATTGGGAAAAAAACTATTTATTACTTGATATACAAGTACTAAGAGTGATTATTTAGGAGTGAATAATAATTTTGATGATATAGTCCTTTTCACCGATTATAGCGTCTACGTCATAACTGGGGCTTGGGAAATATACACTTAAAAATGGTCTAAATATGTATGCATTTATGCGTTACCAATAGACAAAATATGCTTTTAAATATGCAAAATAAAAAGACAGTTATTTTTGATATTTAAATTTTAATATAGACTTTTTAAACATAATTAGACGATTTTACATTTCTATCTATTACAGCTAATTAATTATTATTATTAGAATGAAAACAGTAAGTTATTAAATATTTTTCAATGTTTTTATTAGTGAAACATTGCCTTTTATCACTTAAAATATGTTTGTACGCCGAAAATGAACGTTCCACTTCACAAGACGTTATAGGTACATATTTAAATTTTGAAATTAAAAGGGGTAAAATATTTGAATCCAATTATTACGGGTAGCCTGATAAAGGGGTTCAAATTATCAAACTTCCCTAATCACGGTGACTAGTAACCTCAGGGGTTGGGTTCCTGTAAATAGAAAGAAGAAAAAAAGAACTTGTTTGATTGAAAGAATGTGAACGGGCCTTTATTGTCTTATAACCTCGATCGTTGTCAAAATTAAAATTATAACCAACAAATTATATTCATACGAAATGTCTACTATTAGGAAAGAAAGAAAATTATTATGTACAAGGCGTGTTTCCACAACTATTCTTACCTCTAAATCAAATACCCTTATAATATATAACCCTCCAAGTGGGTGGTCAAAGTTTACGTAGAGTACTCTTCGTATTACAAAAGAAAAACCGGTAGGTAGATATTACAATTAAATATGTATATATTATACAAAATAAATTGAGTCTATTTAACCAAGTATTTAACTCTATGTTGTAGGCTGAGTCCCAAACAACCTAACCTCGTTAGTAGAAGGGGGCCCTCCGAAATATAGGGTTAAAAAAAGGAACCGTCTTACTTGTGGTGATTGAGTGAACTCAACGAAGCACGATGTCCAGTTAGGCAGCTTCCTCTAGAAATCGGTAGGTAGTAGACTGCTATGAAAATGACTTCGTATTCGGTGGGGTTATCTAATTGTCTGTACTCTGTTGCTAGCACGCAAACGGTGAAGTGGAGAAGCCCTATTCAATATGGAGAGGTGGAGAGAACTTACACACAGAGTATCCCTCTAATAAAAGCGTTTATACAGAATTGCAAATCTGAACGAGCGAAGGAAGGAACGCACAAACGAAAGGAGCGAACCAAGGAGGTCTGAAAAACATTGACGATTGTAACGATTATGTATACACAAGGCTGTTGGGAATATAGGTAAGTGAACTAATAATTCATTTTGAAAAACTCACCCTTGATGGTTTGTGACTTTTTAGATTATTAATTTATTCAATTCACACTTTTAGCCCGATACTATATCCACCACTAGGTGTATGAATCACAAAGATCACTAACAATATATCGGACTAAAGGAATCTATGGTTTTTGCACAGGAATTAATCCTAGAAAATCCTAGCTGAAATCTTGGCACATGCCATAATCAGAATCCAAGCAAAAACTGGGCCAGGAAGGAAGTTCCACAAAATGGCCAACAAAAGTCAATGTCTTAGCAAGAAGGCCCTGATAACAAAAGGGTAATAGGATAATTTCTGGTAAGACTGTGGTCAATATTTATAAATTAAGAAGAATCTGACAACTGAAGGAGTTAAAATCGACATGTAAACAATAACAATAAAAATAAAGCTTTTTAGTAATTAAATGAGCTAGAGTTATTGTTCAAAGTAGCGAAATATATTTACTTACATTTTAAATTATTTATTAAGGTGTTAATTATAATTGAATATACTCCAGGTGAGATTATACTTTATTACAAAATATCTTATATTTTACTACAAAATATGTTTGATAAAAATGGATATTTTATAAATTTATTTAATGGACCCATTTTATTGATTTATAAACATTTATATACCACACAATCTTAAATCTAAAGGTAACTAAAGAGATAAGCATAGGTTATAGTAGAATAGGTAAGTAATAGAGTAGCTTAGGGTAAGTTAGAATCAAATAGAAGTAGAATAGTGTACATAGTTAAGCGTAGAATAGATTAGAAGTAGAATAGTGTAAATAGTTAGCGTAGAATAGTAATAGGAATAGGTAGGATAGATTAGACTAATTTAGGATAGGGTAGGATAGACATTAAAATAAGTTAGAATAATTGAAATTAGTTTAAAATAGTTTAGGATAGTTTAGAATAGAAAAACAAGTTTAGAGTAGTGTAAGTTTAGAATAATTCAAAATAGGGTAGGCTAGGAAATAGGATAGGTTAGAATAGTTTAGAGTAGTGTAAAGGGTAATTTAGACTAGTCTAGGTTTAGAATAAAACCCGTAACACTATTCATTATTAAAGTTGCCAGATAAAACATTATGTATGCCCTCTTATGTCTGAAATCCTTTATTATTTAGTAAAACTGATATAAATTTTCGTGTAACATTATTTTCCATTAACACAGACTGCTCAATAAAAGATTTCAAATTTTTAACTGTTTGTATGCTTTCAAATAATGCCATACCTCGAGATTCAAGCTTAGTTATGGCTGTGGCAATGCATGTATAATTTGCTTGAATGTGGATAATATGGCTATAAACTATAGGATAGTTAAAAAAATCGATACTTTTTTTAATTGCAATTAAGTCTTCTGTCAAAGTCGCAGATGACATCTTTAGTTTCGTTAAAATTTGTCGTAATAAAAGTAACACAGTTTAAACAAGTGCCTTATCGTGTTAAAACTGGTTCTGGTGGCAATGGAATTCCTGGAAAACGATCCTTTTAAAATTGAACCAGAAGAGGAGCTTTTACAAAAACCTTTTTAATAGTTTTAATTAAATTATTTACGAGTGGAAATTCATTCTTAACCGTCTCAACCACCCTATTCAAACTATGTGCTAAGCATGTGCAATGGATTAAATTCGCATAAAATATTTTTAAGTTTCCACCTGCTTTTACCATATATGCAGCAGCATCAGTGACCATTAATAAAATATAGTTTGTAGGTAAATAAAAATTTGTTAACGAATCGTTAATAAATCTGGTTATCGTTAAAATATTTGTTTTATCTAAAACTTTAACTGCAATTAAATATCCTTTACCAGGGATATTTTCATCTAGTGCGCCTTTTTTAAAATTTGCTATATAGCGCCCCTGCGTATTAGTATTCATCAACCAAAAACCACACATGGTTATCGTTAATTTCTTATAGTAATCAATGCGTTATCAAAATTAACTTGAACATATTTTTTGCGCAAAACGGAAGAACTGGATAAATTTTCTTCCTGAAAATAAGTTTTAAAAAAATTTCTAAACAAAGGATTATCCAATTTGTGAATTGAAGTATTAAAAGATACAAATAAATTGCACAAATCTCTATTAAAATTGTCCTGATGATAAGAAGTGGTTCCTTGGTGTGTTATTAACTGTTGAATCAATCGGTTTAAAAGTTGTTTTCTGGATAAGTGGCTTGTTCCTAAATATTGATCCACTTGAAATTTTTTAGTACAGAGAATCTGCAGAAAGAGATCTAAAGTTATCGTTAAATATAGAAGATTTTTTTTAATCCAAAAATATGTGAATTTTTATATATATACTGCTAGAAAGAAGCTTTTGAGTAAAAATAAAAAAAAACATTTACTTATTAAAAAAAAAAAGAAAAACTATTATATTGTTGATTTTTTTAAAAATTAGATGAAGTCCGAATAAACAATTTAGTATAGCTCTTATATCATATCTTGATTTTATTTCTTTTTGCTTCTAAAATAGGATTCAGCTGGCTTTAAAAAAAGTTAATAGTGTGAAAAATACAACAAAAATGTTAGTTAACCTTACCAGTTTATCGCAGGTGGAGCCAAAAAAACGTGATTAGAGTCTACGATTCTAAAATCACTTTTTTCATAGATTCATTTCTTCATCATTTGCATTTTTCCCGTAGCTTGTTTCGGCATTTTTAAAATGAACGCTTTTACTTTCACACTAACGGCATTTTTGCAGGCACACAACCAATAACAATACTTAACCAAAAGAAATTTTGAATAATACTGAATGAACTAGCTGTTACACAAAAACAGAAAAATTTTATGAAGCCATATTTGCTATCAATCATCCCCTAATTTAGAAAGCAAAATATCCACTTGGTTAATATTTCGTGGTAAAATGCAGGTACAATTGAAAAATATTGAATTGTTTATAAAATAATGATAAATAAGCAATATTTTATTTTTAAATATGCATTATTATTTATATATGCAATATAAAATTCTGCACTAAATATGCAGGCATGCACTTTATACGCATTCTGCATATAATCCAAGCTCTAGTCATAACTAACATATGTAATAAGTAAACACAAAGCATAAGCAATAGCAGCGCCAGATGTACAAGTATCCACCAAAATAAATTACGGCAATGAACGTATATTTATCTAGTGTATAATGTAGAATACAATTATAAGGTAGAAAAATAAAGATTTTTATCTAAATGGTTGTTTGTATAGGACTATTTAAGAGAAACAAGTTTTAAAACCTAATAGGTTCCTACATGACAATTTATTAAGCTGGGAGTCACCTTATCAAGTATCTTACACTTTGTTCACAATTTATTTAAATTTTTTCTTACCAATTTTCAATTTTATAGTTAACATTGTCATTCAATAAATATTTCATAATGTTTTACTTTAAAAGATGACTTATTTCGAATAAATTGACACTGATAACACAAAATCCCATTTTTTTCGATAACCCTTAGGCGACGACATTAGAAAAATAAATCATTCTGAAAGTATTGCTTAATATACAAGTACTAATAGTGGTTAGGTAGTTTAGAGATAATAAGAATTTTATTGAAAAATAAGCCATTTTTATCGATAACACAACAAAAGTTGTAACAAAACATAAAACTACCACAAAAATAAAAACAAAGTATCCATGCATAATACGTAGCTTTTACTTTAATCACCGAAAAAATAACTGAATGAAAACCCGTACAGAATCGTTATCTGCATCCCATTACGCTTAATGTATATAAGGAAACAAATTTGTTATTAATTAAAACAAAATAATAACAGCAATTTCGCTACGGGCAGTCATAATTTCCTTAACTGATAATCCAAGATACAGTTAAGAATCTGACAGATCACTAAAGCACATAACTTTGCAGGATCATGATCACATACGTAAATCGAACAGAAGAAATTGAGCATAAAGCCGGACAAAACAAATTAGATCTGGCTGAAGAATTTTCTAAGAGATATTAGCGACAGAAGAGAATCCTAACAAGGAATATAAATGTCAAAGAAAGTTGACTTTGAACTGATCCTTGTGGATCGCCATAATTATTCTAATCCTTATTAAAACACGAAAGAAACAGCGCCAAATAAATTATTTATTTGAAAAAAATGCGATTACCATAGTTATTTTTATAACTATTTAAAAATATATCAATTACCATAAGTAAACGTACCTCTAGTAAACCGTTAACTTAACTTAGGCACCAGTTGGCCTACAATAAATGAATAATTTTTCTGAAACTGCTTTCATAACCCCAAAATCACATATATTTACCATTAGTTAACTTTTACTTATGATTAAAAAACATTCACTTACGGCTAGCTACCGCTTCAATACAGTGAGTCCCAATTACGGCTCAAATATCAACGAAATAGGAGTCGATTAATCTGATTTATTATTTGCGTTAACTTGTTAAGTATTATTGCATTTTCTTTCTTACCGGATGCGGACGGTCACAGCTTACAGGGTAGCTTATGTCGAGGTCATACACCTTTTTCATGTGACGTACATGATTTTAGTGTTAAATGTAGGCAAAAATCAATGCAAGTTATTAAATATTTGTTCATAAGTGAAGAGTACAGGGGAAAAAGGGGCTCATCGACAATTTCCGAAATATACCGATATTGTGCCATGTTGTATTTTGTCTGATCTTTCTGGCAATGGTATCGAAGCCGGCAAAAAGGAACTTCTTACCCGCTATATCGGTATTTTAAAAAAAGGTGTACAGGGCAAGAACGGGCTCATTTAGGCAAATGCAGACAAGAAGGGAACTATTGCGTCAGAAATTATTTTGCGCACGGCTTTTGCCACATGTTTGACTGTTTGACATACTGATTTAGAGGTTATATTCAACTGTTTGTTTATATGACACATTCTTGAAAGAAGTGTTAACTAAAAATAAGTATCAGTAGTGATGATACTGAGTTTGAAGATGGTGTAGAAGTAAAGAAAACGAGAAAATGGAAAATAACCAGAAGAATTAGGAAAAAATTAAAACTGTCACATAAAATGGAACCAGACTGTCACTACCAAAAAAGTGTTTTAAATTAGTGCCACAAAAGACTAAAATTAAAATTCTGCAACGATTTATTCTCCCGCCTTCTACTAACGCACAAAATGTAAGCAGTCCGTGAACACATAAATTCATTTAAAGGAAGAAATAGCCACTACAGCACTTTATTTTCCCGAAGATTTGTGTGTAAAGAAGATGTACAACATGTTTTGTGAGCTCCAACCAACTATTAAATTGTCCTTCGAAAGTTATAGAAATATTTTAAATCATGATTTCAACATAGCTTTCGGATACCCACGTACTGATACATGTAGTACATGCGATGAGTTTGTTGTAAAGTTAAAAGGTTTAGAAGCAAAAAAGAACAGCAAGCAATGAGGAAGACGTCGAAAAAATAAAAAAAATTGAGAGCATTACTATAGAAAACAATATTCACAAAAGAAAAGCCGAGATATTCTATGAAAGAAAAAGAGATGCAAAAGATGTATCCAAAAAATCTGCACATATGGAGGCTATATGCATTGATTATGGTGAAAACTTGCCAGTGCCCCCCAACATTTCTACGAACGATGTCTATTACAAGAGGCAATTGTCGATTCATTCGTTCAATGTTTATGTTCTATCCCCCTCGCGAAGTATATTCTACGTATACGACAAAACTTAAGGAAAAGAAAAGCAGTGATGTTTGCTCTATGCTCCATCATTTTATCTACAACTTTTTGGACCTTTCAGTGACAGAGCTACAAATATTTTTTGATTTTTACACATTTGGTAAATATTGAAAGAAGATTACAGAAAATAAAAGTAACTTTCCCAATAAGAGAACATTCATACCTCAAATGTGACAAAAATATGGGTCAAAGTTTTTCGAGAAGCACGTTGTAATCCATCCAGTTTTGAGGTTGTTGAAGTGGACCACTCATTTATTCGAAACTGGAATGATCATCTAGAAAAAATATACATCAAGAAATCACCGTTTCCATCACGTCCCTTGAAGGAGTTGGAAGTACCACCAGGTCCAGTAATCAAATTTCGTTCTACACACAATGGCCTTTGGGAACGTGCAAAAATTCAGAAATAAAAAAACCGCCTGCGAAGAAGTCTACAGGACAACGAGCTTATTATCCCTGGTAAGACATATGGAGGTAACAGGCATAATAATCATCATTATTTTTGTTATAAAATTTTTGTGTTTATATTATTTTCAGATATACTGCCCATATCTTACGAGAAATACCAGGATTTGCAGTCGAAGAGATTTTGCAGCGAAAACACCTCATATTTCTTTTCAAGCATTCTTCACAGATAGAGTATATTTTGAGTTAGAAGCTGCTTTTTCTTTATATTCTTATTATTTTTCAATAAACACTTAGCAGACCTATGTGCCCTTGTTGTTATATACCTAGTTAGGTATAACGAGCTCCTTTTTGTCTAGTACTTGTTTACATCAACTAGTAAAAATCTTGGTTATTCAAAAACAATAGAATCTGTTCAAGACAAATCTGAATAGCAGATCTTAGAAATGATTAAGATTTGACACATTTTACTCATTTATAGATTACGAGTTTTAAGATACTCGTAATCTATAAATGAGTAAAATGTGTCAAATCTTAATCATTTCTAAGATCTGCTATTCAGATTTGTCTTGAACAGATTCTATTGTTTTAATCACGTTTAAAGCCTAATTTTGCAAATAACTCGGAAAGCCAAAATTGCTAATAAGCCCCTTTTTCCCCTGTATTTTTCAAGTATATGCTATTTTAAGCAAGTGTAATAGTAATGCACCCCCTTACAAATGAATTTTAACCCCAGAGTTTCTGCAGGGTAAGGCCGGCCATTATTTTTATTATTTGTCGTTAACATTATTATGTATGTATTATTATACATATATTTTAATATTGTCCCTTGCCATATTTTTGTAAGAGTTGATATTATTTTAAAACCCTGAGTACTCAAATTTTTATAAATGTCATTAATACCTATAGCCTGTAGCCTATTAGTGCATCATTATTGGTTTATAATATCTAATACTTTCTACAAAATATTAATATTGATAAATAATGTTTTAAAGCCTATAAATAATTCAAGATCATAAATACGTATATACCACCCACTAAAACAAAAATTACTTATTACAAAAAAATAGTCAACTAGCGGCAAATAAACCAATTAGTACCATAAAGTGTACCTATAGTAAGAAACTAATGTACACTAACCACAAGTAAATAGTTCACTATCTGGAGGTCGTCTAAAAACTAATTAAACTGTTCATTATTTTACCATTATTTATGTAAGTTTCTAGTTTGTGCGAAAAAATTTCAATATTAAAATTTAAAAAATACAGTCTTGTTTCAATCTATTTATGTAGGTGGTGCTGATAATCGAAAAAAATACAGGTACGTACATAAAAAAAATGGAAAGTTTATTTTTTGTTCCTGAGCAAAACCTAACGTACGTTTTTGTTCATGGCTATACTTGACAGTAAAAGTTATAATGTTTAGATCATAAACAATCAAAATTCTTTTATTTCAAGTCCTTTATATAAATATCAATTATGTTTATGTTTTTTAACGAACTTTGTCCAACAGTGAACCAACATGGTGTAGTACACAATGAACCTGGTTCACTGTGTACCACATTAATGCGGAGGTACATTATTTGATTTTTTAGTATGGCTAGATCCAAGAAGCCAAGAAAAATAGCCAAATTTACAAAAAAGCAAATGAAAGCTGCTCTTGAGCTTATCAGAAATGGCTACAGCATTAGAAATGCGGCAAAAATGAACTCTCTATCTTATCCCACGTTAAGACGATATTATGCCAAAACAAGAAATTTGGAGAATATTGAAAATGTTAGATTTCTCTATAACTATACTGTAATCCAAATATTTAATAAAGAATAAGAACAAACACTCATTAAATATTTAAAAGACTGTGCCTATCACTTTTATGGTTTGACTAACATGGATTGTCGGAAATTGGCTTACGAGACAGCATCAATCAATAAGTTAAAATTTCCAAATTCTTGAGAACGAGAAAAAAATTGCTGGAGTTAAATGATTAAGATCTTTTCGATCAAGACATCCAGAATTGACTCTAAGAGCTCCTGAGCCTTGTAGTTTAGCACGGGCTTCAGGGTTCAATCGGATAAACGTTCAAAAATACTTTGAAAACTTTGAAAATGTTTTGAAACGACACTCAAGTTTTGCAGATGGCATTCCGGTATACAACTTGGATGAAACGGCGACGACGACTGTTCAAAAATCCCAAAAAGTGATTGCACCCAAAGGTATAAGATGTATTTCCAAAGTAACTAGTGGCAAAAAGGGGGACATTAACTACAACATGCGCTATAGTTTGCGACAATGGACAATCACTTCCATCAGTAGTAATTTTTCCTAGGAAGAATTTTAAACATTTCATGACTAAAGGAACGCCTCCTGGAACTTTAGGCCTAGCAGCACTAAGTGGCTGGATGAACTCTGAATTGTTTCCCGAGGTCATCAAACATTTTATAAAGCATAGTTCTTCCTCTAAAGAAAATCCATTTCTTCTAATATTTGACAAACACGAGTCCCACTTGTCAGTAGAGGCACTAGAAATAACTAAATCAAATGGGGTTACTATTCTCACAATACCACTCCACTCTTCACACAAGACGCAACCTCTTGATGTAGCTTCATTAAAACCATTTAAGACATTTTACAATGCGAGTATGGAATCGTGGTTAGTTATTCATCCAGGTCAACCCGTAATCATTTATAAGTTAGGTGCCTTCATTGGCGAAGCATATTAGAAGGCCCTGACACCTCAATCTATCACGAATGCCTTTAAAAAGACAGGAATTTTTCCAATTAATAAAACTATTTTTACAGAGATTGATTTTTTACCAAGTTCAATTACAGACAGACCTTTTGACAATAGCATCAATGAAGCTGGTCCTTCGAATATTTTGTTAGACGAAAATGAAGCTATGCGTGAAAATACATCTGCCAATCTTTTACTGGGAAGTCCAGAAGAGCAGACTACAGAAACATTCGTATCACCTTCCAACTTTAGACCACCTCTGAAAGCTCAACCCAGAAATACTATCAGAAAGACCAGAAAAAAGGGAAGAAGTCTACTTGCAACAGATATCCCGGAAGAAGAAAAAATTGCAGAGACTAAAATGGAAAAACAAAGAAGAGTAGAAATAAAGAATAATTAGGTCCGCTGACTACAGATCCTGTCATAGGGGATTTTGTATTGGTTGAATTTCAGGGAAACAAAGACGTAGTCTACTATGTCGTTAAAGTTTTAGGAATTCAAACTATGGAATATGAAGTCAGTTATTTAAAAAGAAAGTCTATGCACACTTTGTTTTCTTTTCCTGATGTTCTTCACTTGGCATTCGTTCTAAAAACTAATACAAAACTGATTTTACCGAAACCCACAGAACAGGAAAGTATCAGTAGACAAAAAAATTCATTTTATTCTTTTGATGTTAATTTTTCGGGTTTATCTTTAAGTATAATGTTTCTAAGTGTTCTATGATTTCAAATAATAAATTTTATTTTCTACCATATTTATTTTTGTAATTATTTGTCTAATTTTTGACTTAAAAATATTAAAAATAAAATAATAATGTTTTTTACAATTTATTTTAATGTGGTTCACTGTTCACTTAATGGTGGTTCACTGTGTCCACTACATGGTACACAGTGAACCAATTGTTACTTTTTAAAAAACTGAAAGGTTGGTAATTTTTTTTAAAATAACTTCGAATTATTCATAGAAATTGAAAGCCAATACTTCAGCGAATAAATTAATGTATAAATTTCAGAAATATCTAGTGAAACCCTGCAGCTAGCCTTGCCTAAACAAAAAGTGGATCACTGTGGGACAGTTTACCCTACTATATTTTGACCCTTTTTAGAAGTACATAAGTTTAAAACCATTTTAGACAATGAAAGGTTAGTTTGCATATCTTTTTGTATCTGTCTGTTTTAGATTTACAGAAAGTTTGTTGTTTTCCTTTCAAAAAAATGTAGCAGGAATCTGTAATTTTATACAAGAGCAATTTAAAATATTTGCAGTCGATTTTTTTTTCTTTTTAATTTTTTTAATGCTCTTACCTATGGTTCATTTTTAGAAAGTAAAAAGAGACTTTAGAGAATGGTAAATGGTAAAAACTGCTTTACCTAGATTAAAAGTAATGTAGATTAGAAAAAGATTCCAAATATATTTTTGTAGGTAGGTTGGTGATAAATAACAAATTTATTAATCCCGTTTAATTTTACACGAGTTCGGCGATTTCGGCAAAATCCTCCTTAATTTTATGAGATTTAGTTGATTTCGCCAAAATAGCACTTTTTTTTATAATATTTCGCTGATTTAGGGGAAATCATTGCATAAGATTTCCTATTATGATTTCCGTATAAATTGTCCTCTTGATAACTTTAATGAGATCTTTTCACTTAATTTTTCGTCGATTATTTTCCTTTTTTTTACTTTCTTATAATTTTTTGCGAAAATTTGATTTCGAAGTGATTTTTCGGTGATGATTTAGAAAAAATCGGAAATTTCGAAAATTTCGACAGAAATTGTAATGATTACGGTAATTTCGGGCGAAAACGTACCAGAATTTGGGTAGTGATTCACCCCCTATCGAATGTGTTTGAAATTGTAAGATTATCATGAGCATTTCAAATTATTTTTTAGTACTTCTTTATTCTGCAAGAGGAGCACAGTGCGCCGTTTCGTTTCATTGTATTTGATATGTAAAAAATATCATTAGTTATTATACAGGAAACTAAAGTTAATTAGCCTCAGAATGGTCTATTGTTCCAACAAACGCTGCATCCTTAAATATGTGTTGACAATCGAGTATGCGAGGAAACTGTTACAAGCAATAAAAATTTGCATTTCTTAATCGTTCTAAACTCATGTTTGCCAAATTTGGTATTCCGATGGATATAAACTCTTGACGGACATCACGTTCGTAGTAAATTAATTTTTATTTTTTATCCCCACAGTTCAACTTTTTATATAGTAATAATAAATTAAATATAATATTGCAAAATATAAGGAACCATAAAGAAAAATGATAATTGGATTTGGCTGTGAAATTAAAATGGTTCGGATTGGTACTTTAACCGCTTCCACAAAATGAGATTTTAACCTTAAAATTGAAACTGAACATTTGTGTCAAATTTGTCGGAACTGTTATTAAGATAATTTAAATTACAAAATGGTATACAACACCAAGCAAAAATAAAAAAACCTTATCGAATTTTGCTGCCGTACAGATATGAAAGTAAATAGAGGGGCAGAATTCAATTCCAGAATGCATGGCTAATTTTTTTGAAGATTACTAAATGGATGATAAAAAATTATACAAAATTACACAAAATTATACAAAATTAATTATACAAAATTACACAAAATTATACAAAATTATACAAAATTATACAAAATTATACAAATTATACAAAATTATACAAATTATACAAAATTATACAAAATTATACAAATTATACAAAATTATACAAAATTATACAAAATTATACAAAATTATACAAAATTATACAAAATTATACAAAATTATACAAAATTATACAAAATTA